>CM042010.1:139071563-139126563 GCA_023525715.1 Cichorium intybus
GCGGGATTTCGTCTAGTATATATATAAAGAGACAGAGAAGTTCATTTGAAACCAAAGTAATTTTGTGAGACATTCTTAAACTATGAATAAGTAAATTACAACATTAAATAATTAAATAATATAAACGAAAATAACATAAATAATTAAATAATATGTATGTATGTATGTATGTATGTATGTATGTATGTATGTATATATATATATATATATATATATATATATATATATATATATATATATATATATATATATATATATATATATATATATATAAAGAGACAGAGAAGTTCATTTGAAACCAAAATAATTTTGTGAGACATTCTTAAACTATGAATTAGTAAATTAAAACATTAAATAATTAAATAATATAAACGAACATAACATAAAACAAATCATTGAACTCAAAAAATTAGAAATTTTCTAAATTAAAAAAAGAATATTCGGAGGGTCAAAATCAATTAGTAATAGTAATAATTGAAAATACAACAAAAAGGCAAAAAACCCAAATCAATGGGGATGCAATGAGTAATAAGTATTGGTGGATTAAGTAAAATTAAATATAAAAAAATTTAAAATAGGGGTTACAAAAAGTAACACCCGTTAAGAACCCTGATTGATTTGTTTGGCATTTGGAAGGAGGGTACAACTAGCAACAGATGGGGGGTGTACAAAAAGTAGCACCGTTATGATCTATTAGCACCATATTCTTTTGCTCTTGCTTTGAGTAAACAGTTTGCATAATAAATTATTGAGTTATTTTGTAATGAGCCTTTATTTAACCATATAACTATGTTAACTCTAGATAGCAATTCCATCTATATTTGCCATTCCTTTAATTATAATTTATTTTTCTCTTCATTAATAAACTTTGGATTTGTCTAAATACTGTTATTAGTTCACAACTTCACATGATATCAGAGCTCTATTCGATATATGTTTTTCTATTTTGATTTTTGTGGAAGATTTTCTCTAAATATTGTTATTAGTTTACATGCATCATCCTACTTTTTGACTTTGTTCTCGTACTTGTTGGATATGTTTGTTTGATTTAATTAGTATTTGATTGTCGTTGTTGTTATCGTTCGTTTGTTTTTATTGTTGTTGGCATTTGTTGGTATCAGCTCCTAGTACTAGGTTGTGTTCATTTCTGTTAATATGACCCGTAAAGACGAATTTCCTTAGTATATTAGTACTCAACTTTATGGAAAAAGTATGTATATTGGAGTTAGGTGATGAAGAATCATTAGAGAACACTTAAATCAATCATAAAAATTGAGGAAAAATGTAAAAGAAATTGTATGTATCTCTTAAAACAACTTAAAGGATGGGCAAATACGTATAAAAATAAAGTTAGAGGGAAATTATAATGTTTGTATCAAAATTGCAAAAACAAATTTAAATTTAGATCAAAGTTGTGAATAAAAGGGTTGTGCTATACTGCTATAGCTATCCCCTCATTTCATTTTGTACCTCCTACTAACCCATCAAATCAAAAAAAGTTTTGTTTTATTAGTTTTTTAATCAATAAATCTTTTGATTTGACTAACTGATTTGTTTTATCTCAATTTCGTCTTTTATTGTCTTTTGCTTTATTATTATTATTATTATTACTATTACTATTATTATTATTAAATTTATTATTTTTAGCTTTATTGTAACACCCCTTTTCTCAAACCATATTTAAAATACAAATACAGTTTTCAAACCTATTTTCCAAACTTTAGTATTTATAAACATTTGGAAATCATACCTTTCTGAAAATAATATTTTGCTATGTACTATAAAAATCTTCATAAAACTCACCTTGATTTTTACTACGGTTTACTACGCTTCTCGTATAGCTTTTCCCTTCCCGTGCTCAACAACGTTTGAAGCACCACCTATACAAATTGTATATATAAATACTCAATATAATTAACTCTATAATGCTAAGGTCTCACATAACATAGCTCTAGGTTATAATAAATGTATAACCATTTATAAACTCATTTTACGGTTTTTCTCCGGAATACGTGTATATCGCTACAGTACCCCCGAGGGGTCGTATTTCAGTTCCGATTCTTTTCCATGAAATCTTAAGCCATATTAGACTTGTGTTTCAAATTTGAAGTTCATTGGACAAGTCTAGCTCAAATTCCAAAATTAAGTTTTGAAGTGAATAGTACTTTTCGCCACTGCCGCTACAGTGACTTTTCCGCAAGGTCGAATTACGGATTTGACCATTCCCGACATGTTCTTATACCATGTTAGGGTTATGTCTAAAATTTCAGGTCAATCGGACGTGTCTAGCTATAGTTTCTAGCGTTTGGAATATTTGAGATTTTTAACATTTTTAGTCCCTGCCTGGCCCCTGACTGAAGGCGCACTGCGCCTGGCTAGGGGCGCACTGCGCCTGGGCGCACCCCGCCCTGATCCTGGGCGCACTGCGCCTGGCGCCTGGGCAGTGACCTGATCAGTCGCGATTTGTGCACTGTAGCACGCAGTTTTCACCCATTAAGCACTTATTTCAGTTCTTATTCGTATGGGGTTTGTTCTAGGACTAAAACCCTTGACTAATAACACATTTTAAGCCATTAAAAACACTTCAATAACTCAATTGCAGAAATTAAAGTTCTTGGCTAAACTTGAAAATTCTCAAGAATAGCATTCTACTTTCATGTTTTTGAGTTAAGTTCTTAACTAATGGCTTATTGGAAGCATTAGCTACTTAACCCACATGATTTATAACTACAATTGCAGTTTCAATTTCATCCAAAGACCAAATTCACGCATATACCCAAAAACCTAGGTTAAAGAAGATGAAATCTTACCTTGGAATCACTAATTCCAACCTTTGATTCCTTTGATTTCTTGGCAACCTTCAAGAACTTCTTCTTCTCTCCAGCTCTCTCTCGTGCTCTCTAGAATTCTCTGGAGGAAATTTTCTGAATATAGAGAGTATTAACTCTCTAATTTTTATATTTAATATTTATAAAATAATTACATTTTGGTCCCTAATCTTCTAATTTCTCTTCAAAAATGACCCAAGAGTCATAACTTCACAATTAACTTCCAACTTAACATTTTCCTTGACATTTTGGTCATTTTTATGTCAAATGACCATTTTGCCCTTTTTGGTCAAGTTTTACTATTCACGCATTAAAAACTCCAAATTTCATATAATTTCTTATTTCTTATATCATTATGTTACAAATACATAATATTTTACATAATAGTTTTATAACGTGTCAAAAGACGGTTTTACCCTTTTTGACTTTTTCGCGGGTTCTTACAGTCACCCCTCCTTAAGCGGATTCCGTCCTCAGAATCTTTTCGTAATCGGTGAAATTCGGATATCTTCTCTTCATTTCTGTTAACGTCTCCCAAGTTAGGTTTGACCCTAAGGGATGCTTCCACTTGACTAGTACGAGGTCAATCTCCTTGTTCCTTAGCTTTTTAGTCTGCATTTCCAGGATGGTTTCGGGTTCTTCAATCAGTTTGCTAGGAGTCTCCACCCTCAGGTCAGTATACGGTATTACTAACTCTTCTTTACCAAAATACTTTTTCAAGTAGCATACATGAAAGGTATCATGTATTCCACTGAGTTCGGGTGGTAACTCTATTTTGAATGCTTGTAACCCAACTCTCTTCAGGATTCTAAAAGGTCCAATGTATCTTGGACTCAGCTTTCCTCTCTTGCCAAATCTAACCACTCCTTTCCATGGTGACACTTTTATCATCACCAAATCTCCTTCTTGCAAGTCATACGGTCTCTTCTTTAGATTCGAGTAACTCTTTTGCCGATCTTGTGCTGCTTTCATGTTAGCTTGAATTACCCCAATCTTCTCATTAGTTACTCTAACAATCTATGGCCCTGTAAGCTTAGTCTCACCCGCTTCCAACCAGCAAAAAGGAGTTCTACACTTCCTACCATACAATGCCTCAAAGGGTGGCATTTTGATGCTGGAATGGTAGCTGTTGTTGTATGCAAACTCCACTAATGGCAGATGTTCATCCCAACTGCCTCCAAATTCCATCACGCATGATCGTAGCATGTCTTCTAATATCTGTATCGTTCCTTCACTCTGACCATCCGTTTGTGGATGATACGCTGTACTTAACTGAATTCTTGTCCCCATTTTTTCTTGTAAATCTCTCCAAAAGTTAGAGGTAAATCTGGGGTCTCTGTCTGACACGATAGACAACGGTGCACAATATCTTCTTAACACTTCATCTGAATACAACTGGGCTAACTGCTCCATTGGAGTAGATTCTTTTATGGCTAGAAATAGTGCACTCTTGGTCAATCTGTCTACTATGACCCATATGCTATCATGACCTCTTCTCGTTCTAGGTAATCCGACAACCAAGTCCATGGTTACATCTTCCCACTTTCCGGCTGGAATGTGCAATGACTGAGCATCTCCACGCGGGACCTGATGTTCCGCCTTGACTTGTGCACAAATAACACACTTGGAGATGTACTTAGCTATCCTCTTCTTCATTCCAGGCCACCAATACTGTCTTTTCAAATCTTGATAAGTCTTGGTACTCCCGGGATGAATGGAATACTTTGACTTATGCGACTCTTCTAGGATCAGCTTTCTCAAACCTCCTGCTTTCGGTACCCAAATGCGGTTTCTGTAGGTCTTTAATCCTTGGCTATTAGTCTCAAACTGAATGTCTTTTCCTAGCTTTTCATCTTTTAAGTCTCCACTTTCTTCAACTTTCTGTTGAGCTACTTTAATCTGTTCGATAATGCTGGACACCAATTCTATGCGCATCGACCTTGCCTTGATTCTTTTCTCAGGAGCTTTTCTACTTAATGCATCTGCTACAACATTTGCTTTACCCGGATGGTATATAATGTCACAATCATAGTCACTGATCAGCTCTAGCCATCTGCTCTGTCTCATGTTCAACTCTTTTTGAGTGAACACATACTGCAAACTCTTGTGATCGGTGAATAGCTTGCACTTTGTACCATACAAGTAATGTCTCCAAATCTTCAAGGCAAATACGATCGCTGCAAGTTCTAGATCGTGAGTTATGTACTTTTTCTCTGGATCTTTCAACTGTCTGGAAGCGTATGCTATGACCTTACCTCTTTGCATCAACACACAGCCAAGCCCTCGATGTGAGGCATCGCTGTACACTTCAAAGTCTTCCGTCCCATCTGGCAATGTAAGGACAGGCGCGTTACACAACTTCTCTTTTAAGGTAGCGAAAGCTCTTTCTTGTTCTTCTTGCCATCTGAACTGCTCTTCTTTCCGGGTTAGTCGTGTAAGTGGCACTGCTATACGGGAGAAATCTTAGATAAATCTCCGGTAATACCCGGCAAGACCGAGAAAACTTCTAACTTCTGTTGGTGTTTTGGGAGGCTCCCATTTCATTACTGCTTCAACTTTTGCTGGGTCAACTTTTATACCTTGGATAGACACAACATGACCAAGGAATTGTACTTCTCGCATCCAAAACTCGCACTTAGAGAACTTTGCATATAGCTGTTCTCGCTTCAAAGTCTCAAGTACTAACCGCAAATGGCTCGCATGCTCTTCTTTATTCTTTGAGTAGATCAGAATGTCATCTATGAACACTATAACAAATCGGTCTAGAAACGGTTTGCAGACCCGATTCATTAAGTCCATAAAAATCGCTGGTGCATTCATAAGACCAAATGGCATCACTAAAAACTCGTAATGCCCGTATCGTGTACGGAACACCGTCTTCTCTACATCACTTTCTTTTACCCTGACTTGATGATACCCAGATCTCAAATCAATTTTTGAGAAATAATCTGCTCCTTGCAACTGGTCAAACAAATCGTCTATTCTGGGCAACGGGTAACGGTTCTTGATAGTAATCTTGTTCAATTCTCTGTAATCAATACACATCCGCATTGATCCATCCTTCTTTTTCACAAACAGAACTGGAGCACCCCATGGAGAAGAACTAGGCCTGATGAAGCCTTTATCCAGTAACTCCTGCAACTGGGACATTAGTTCCCGCATCTCTGTTGGTGCTAACCGGTACGGTGCTCGGGCTATTGGGGAAGCTCCTGGAACAAGATCTATTCGGAACTCAACTTGCCTTTCTGGTGGCAAGCCTGGTAATTCATCTGGGAAAACTTCTGGAAACTCTTTTACTACTACTATGTCTTTATACGTCTGTTTAACTTTGTCTTCAGTCATCACATAGGCTAGGAAAGATACACATCCTTTCCTGATACATCTTCGAGCCTTAGCTACACTAATGATACTTGGCACGTGCTTTCTTCTCTCCCCATATACATACACTTTTGCTCCTAGGGTTTTAACAGATACCCTCTTCTGACCACAAGCTATCTTCGCATCATTCGCACCAAGCCAATCCATTCCGATTATCACATCAAAAGACTTAATTCCAATAGGAAGGAGATTAAGTCGAAACTTCTTGCCGTTGATGTCAAGTTCACAATCCCGATACATATGCTGAACTTCCACAAATTTCCCGTCCGCCACTTCTACCTCAAAAACTAGATCTAACAATTCTAATGGGACTTTTAATCTAGCTCCAAACCCATGGGACACAAATGAATATGTAGACCCGGAATCAAACAAGACATATGCAGGCGTCGAGTTGATTAGTAGTATACCTGAGACCACATCATGAGTCTCCTTCGCTTCCTCCCTAGTGATCTGAAAAGCTCGAGTCTTCACCTTCTGGGGTTCGGTCTTCTTCTGAGCTGTTGACACCACAGTTTCGCCTCCCTTGTTTGGGCAGTTGAAACTATAGTGCCCCATCTGATGGCATGAGAAACACTCCACTTCGCTGGCTTTCTTGGCTTTGCAATCTTTCGCTTTGTGACCGAATCTGCCACAATTAAAGCAGGCATTTGATCCCGCTCGACACTCGCCACCATGTTCTTTTCCACATTTTTCGCACTTCTTTATACTTCCCTGTCGGCTTTGACTTGAACTCATCTTCCCTTTCTTCTTTATATTCCCACTGCTACTAACTGTCTTCCGTTTGTCACTAAAACCCGGTCCTTCCTCCTTCCTTCTTTTTCCAACATCTTCCACAGTTCGGGCAGCATTGATCGCCCCGTCTAGCGTATCGGCTTTCTTTACTTCTAGTTCATAGTTCCATGGCAAACCCCGGACATAGCGGTTAATTCGGGACCGCTCACTGGGGTAAGACTCCCCCACAAAAGGTAACATGTCGCAAAACTTCTTCGTATACTCATCAACCGTCAATTCTCCTTTCTTTATTGTTAAGAAATCATCATTCATTTTCTCCAAATCTCGCGTGGGACAGAATTTATCTTTAAGACATGAAACAAACTCTGCCCACGACCAGCCATATACAACATCCTTTCCCAAGCTTTCATATTTGGTGTTCCACCACACCAAAGCATCATCCTTCAACTGCCGAGAGGCGTAGTTAACTCGGTCGTTTTCTCCACATTTGCTTGCTTGCATCACTTGTTCAATCTCTCGGACCCATCGCATTGTAACTTTGGGCTCAAAACTGCCATGGTATTCGGGCGGTTTGCAAGCCATAAAGGACTTAAAAGAGCAGCCCTTTTCTTCCTTCTTGTTCCCTCCAGTAGCCTCTTCCTCAGTTTTCTTTTTGGAGACTTCTTGTGATGATTGGGCACTAGGTTCACCCATTCGGCTGTCTATTATGTTATGCACATCCTGCTTCAGTTCATTTCGTAAGTTATTGATTAAGTACTGAATTGCTTCCATAGTGACAGGTTGTGGTGGTGGGTTTGGCTCGGCCTCATCATTTCGAAGAATATGTGGTTCACTTCCTCTTGAGGAAGTGTGACTGCCCTCACCCCTGTCAGCTTGTCTTCTGTCTCCCATTACTATATAGATGAACAAAGTATTGGTTTAATACGCAATTCTATATAGTATTTTGTAAGCGGTAACATATTATCTCCTTATCTTGACTGCATTATTATAGCAGTTATACTCACTCTATAACTTATATAAGTCTAAGTGTACCTCTATATTACTAAGGCACCTTACTACTACTCGTGCTAGTTTAAGACTAGGATGGTATTCCAACCTAATTCGCTTAAACTATGGCTCTGATACCAAAACTGTAACATCCCTTTTCTCAAACCATATTTAAAATACAAATACAGTTTTCAAACATAATTTACAACTCGTGACTATAAAATAGCCACTTAAATTTTTATTTTATTTTACAAACTTAAAACTTGAGGGGTATTACAGACTCAATACAGATAACCATAATTTAAACTTACAGTGTACAATAACGGTCCCAACTGCAACTCTAGCTCCCTTCACCTAAGTACATTGCATTTCAAAAACATAGTATACGTGAGACATAAAGTCTCGTGAGTAATATGGGTTTAGACCCAAAACTTTTCTATTCAAAACTTGAAATATCAAAAGTACATTGCTAAAACTGATTTATTTCATAAATCTCAAAATAACTTTTTCTTCTTTACTTTCAAACTCTAAAAAGACTTTCTTTTATAAAACTACTTTCTTTCTCATTTTCTCGTGACCAACTGAAACTTATGAATTAAGTTAATTAATTCATTCAACTAGCTCCCCTCGCGGGACAGAACAGATCTGCCCACTCGGTTTGCTCATTCTGTCTCCCCTTTGTGACTTGGAACAAATTCAAGCACAAGGGTATGCTAAGCTAGACAACTACTTCGCGACGGGAGGTACCATCCCAGTAGTGTCTTCTGATCCCCCGATTATGTGGGTGATCCTAGTCCGGACAACTGGCTCATACTTCTTTCTTTCTTTAATTCTTACTTCATTTCATCTCAAATTGGTCAAAATGGGACACAATTTGTAAACAAATCTTACTCAAACATTTTTATAACTCTTTGCTAAAAATACTTTCAAAACTGTTTTTGACATCTTAGTTCCTATAAGGAACTTCTTTCAAAATACTTTGCAAACAATACTTTAAAAATCTGCTTCTAACACTAAGCCCTTGTATAGAGCTTCATTAAAAAACTATTTTCCAAACTTTAGTATTTATAAACATTTGGAAATCATACCTTTCTGAAAATAATATTTTGCTATGTACTATAAAAATCTTCATAAAACTCACCTTGATTTTTACTACGGTTTACTACGCTTCTCGTATAGCTTTTCCCTTCCCGTGCTCAACAACGTTTGAAGCACCACCTATACAAATTGTATATATAAATACTCAATATAATTAACTCTATAATGCTAAGGTCTCACATAACATAGCTCTAGGTTATAATAAATGTATAACCATTTATAAACTCATTTTACGGTTTTTCTCCGGAATACGTGTATATCGCTACAGTACCCCCGAGGGGTCGTATTTCAGTTCCGATTCTTTTCCATGAAATCTTAAGCCATATTAGACTTGTGTTTCAAATTTGAAGTTCATTGGACAAGTCTAGCTCAAATTCCAAAATTAAGTTTTGAAGTGAATAGTACTTTTCGCCACTGCCGCTACAGTGACTTTTCCGCAAGGTCGAATTACGGATTTGACCATTCCCGACATGTTCTTATACCATGTTAGGGTTATGTCTAAAATTTCAGGTCAATCGGACGTGTCTAGCTATAGTTTCTAGCGTTTGGAATATTTGAGATTTTTAACATTTTTAGTCCCTGCCTGGCCCCTGACTGAAGGCGCATTGCGCCTGGCTAGGGGCGCACTGCGCCTGGGCGCACCCCGCCCTGATCTTGGGCGCACTGCGCCTGGCGCCTGGGCAGTGACCTGATCAGTCGCGATTTGTGCACTGTAGCACGCAGTTTTCACCCATTAAGCACTTATTTCAGTTCTTATTCGTATGGGGTTTGTTCTAGGACTAAAACCCTTGACTAATAACACATTTTAAGCCATTAAAAACACTTCAATAACTCAATTGCAGAAATTAAAGTTCTTGGCTAAACTTGAAAATTCTCAAGAATAGCATTCTACTTTCATGTTTTTGAGTTAAGTTCTTAACTAATGGCTTATTGGAAGCATTAGCTACTTAACCCACATGATTTATAACTACAATTGCAGTTTCAATTTCATCCAAAGACCAAATTCACGCATATACCAAAAAAGCTAGGTTAAAGAAGATGAAATCTTACCTTGGAATCACTAATTCCAACCTTTGATTCCTTTGATTTCTTGGCAACCTTCAAGAACTTCTTTTTCTCTCTAGCTCTCTCTCGTGCTCTCTAGAATTCTCTGGAGGAAATTTTCTGAATATAGAGAGTATTAACTCTCTAATTTTTATATTTAATATTTATAAAATAATTACATTTTGGTCCCTAATCTTCTAATTTCTCTTCAAAAATGACCCAAGAGTCATAACTTCACAATTAACTTCCAACTTAACATTTTCCTTGACATTTTGGTCATTTTTATGTCAAATGACCATTTTGCCCTTTTTGGTCAAGTTTTACTATTCACGCGTTAAAAACTCCAAATTTCATATAATTTCTTATTTCTTATATCATTATGTTACAAATACATAATATTTTACATAATAGTTTTATAACGTGTCAAAAGACGGTTTTACCCTTTTTGACTTTTTCGCGGGTTCTTACATTTATAAAATAAAATTATAATCGTTCGTGTTTATTGATAATCTAATGTCTCATTTTTATTTGTTCGAATTTATTCAGTCGTTTATAAATCAAGTGGTTGTATTTAGAATTTATTTTTTATAAGATCCTTCAGGTTATACCGTTTGTAAGTAATCGAAATTCATGTTATTATTAGCCGGAAACGGTCATTCTTGGTCCGTCGACCCGGTTGTAATATTGGATCAAACTTTACATTATATTATTATTTATATTGTTATTTTTATACATTCGTTCGAATTTGATATAACCGTTTTGATATAATTTGCCATAATTTTATAAAATTATAAACGTCGTTCGTTGTGTCGTAATTACTTTAAAAACTATTTTTTATTGTTACTAAAACGTTAAAATTATAAAAGCTAAATTCATTAATTTGACATTCGTTCAAATTTGACATAACCGTTTTGGTATAATTTGACATAATCTTATAAAGTTATAAACGTCGTTCGATGTGTCGTAATTACTTTCAAAAAAACTATTGTTTATTGTAACTAAAACGTAAAAATTATAAAATGTAAATTCATTGTTATTGTTTTTCTAATAATAATAATAATAATAATAATAATAATAATAAATCAAATACTATTAATAAAATAAAATAAAAAAATAACAAACAAATAAAATAAACAAAATACAAAAAAAAAATAACAAAAAGACAAAAAATCAAATCAGATGATAGGATTAAATAATAGTGGGTATCTATAGATTCACCTAAAAAAATGAAAGAAGAGAAACTGAAAATAGATGAGACTTGAGAGAGAATCAATGCATTGGATGGTGTCCGGTAGGCTAGCCAAAATTTTCGTTATATTACGTCATAGAGTCGGTAAAAATGTTATACGGGGTTATTAACATAACAATAAGATTACTATTCTATATATAAACATTTTACAAAATATTTACTATTCATACTGTTATATTAATCTTTAAGTTGTATAACATATATAATATAACACAACAGTAGTTGGGACCTTGTAAATTATAAAATAGATGAGACTTGAGAGAGAATTAGCTTTGCCATTCAAAAAGAGTTATGCATAGTACCATCATGTCCCTTAGATCTTATGCATAGTACCATCATGTCCCTTAGATCTTTGGATTTTGTTTTTAAACGTATCAGCTTTGCCATTCAAAAAGGACTAGCGGCGCAGCTTGTTGCCCGTTTGCCCAACGTCTCTATGTAATACGTTTCCCATATTTGGAATTCGTATGATATGAAAAGAATTAATAAAGTTTTGAATAAAAGATATATATATATATAATATAAACGAATAGGTCATGACCTTCTTGTTTTTTTGCCTTCTAACTACTACTACATTATAAACTCATCAAGAAACTTCATTTTGTAAGCAAAAATGAAAGCTCATTATCTTTTAGAGCCCGAAAATTTGTATTTATTTTATTTAAACAAAGCGTGTGATCACTTCTATTTTTTCTTAGGATCACGTTTCCATTTTTTATTATCACAACAGGTGGGATTTAAACTCAGTTCTCTTACATTACATTTCCTAATTTATATGTACTTCCCATGTAACTATTTTTTTTTTGTTAATCTCTTATGTTCATATTTTTATAAATATAAAAACATACTAATTAATAATAATGTCAAATCTATTTCTTGAAAGCATGTAAAAACTCTCATTGACATTCTTATTTAAACAAGACGAAGAAATTAATTTAGTTGCAGTTGTGCAAGACTTTGAATATGTAAAAGGTAGGCGAGTTCCACTTCGATGTATGATATAAAAATATTTCATATCCAGTCATGTTTTAAAGGTTTGGTTTCAGCGCTTTTATTCTACTGCTCTGTGTTCCACCCCTGCTACCAACAGTCCAACACCAACCACACTTCAGCCAACGTCTATGAAAATTTGCAGTTTGATCCTCGAAGTTCTAAGCTAGTCCTAAAAGTCCTTGTAGTTTTGTAAAGCATGTGCTTGTTGAATGTTGAATATTGGACTTCAATTCAGTTCCAGAACGAGAAAAATTGGCATTGAATTTTGAAAGTCAACAGTTAACTAATTTACACGGTGACATTAACTAGCCCTTATCCTTTGACTTGCAAAATAAATAACGTTTTTTTGGCCACTGAAAATAAATGTCAGCTAACCAAGCAATGCTATATAATATTCAAATTGATATCAATATTAAATATTAAACTTTGAGAACATAATATTAAAAGAAAAACTAATAAACTGGCTGCATCGGTGACAATGTTTGTTAACAAATCATAATATTATATCGCTTGGAAGATTGTAGCCGTTTATTTTTGTAAATAAAGTATTACAGTGACATTTAAGCACAATAGAAGTAGCTGCTTATTTTTTGTTGTTTTTGTAAATTTTAGAAAAATTTAAAAAAAATCATTTTGGAAAAGTAAATTTTACGATGTTCGTATACTAACACATCCTTTATAGTTCAGTAAACAAGTTTAACTATATGATTTAAACTTATGATATTCTCAACTACGTATATATTGGTGACTAATTTGTTTTAGATTTTTAATTCCATTAAATTTTAGAAAAATAAACCTTTCATTTTTTCTGTTTTCTCAACTCTCTTCCTGTAAAGTGGGCTTGAATTCAATATTAATTTTTCCTCTAGAAATGTTATTTTAAAAAATAAGACATTTTAGCCAAATAGAAACTTTGAAGAAGCGTATAAAGTCTCATAATTTGTTTAATCTGAAAATGTATTGATATAATTAATTAGTTACTCATTAAATATAATTTACTTTTTCCAGTGTTGTAAAAATGTTTTAAATAGTTAAAACATTTTAAATGTAAAACCTAAATTGCAATGCCAAGTTAATTAAAACATTGTCCAAAATCTATTTTTATAAGAATGTGATCTTTTTAAATGTAAGCTTTAAATATAACTAACAATAATAATAGTTAAAATGAACATTAAATTAAAATTATATTTTTACCATACAAACAAAAAACAATGTTTGATATTTGATTGGTGAAAATCAAAAAATTAGACAAATAAGTTATTTTTAAAATTGATAACATTAGTTAAAAATAATACTAAATAAATATTATATTTAAATTGATTAACGTGCAACCCGCTAGTAAATATCATTGGAATGATGTCGTTCTAATATATGTTTACCTTAATTAATTAATCATGCATATAGTTAAAAATAACACTAAATTGAACATAATATTCACTTTTTTCGCACGCAACATATGAGTACAAACGATTGAGATTAAAGGGTTTTAATTGATGTCTATATTATCATATAACTCAAAATAGTTACAAAGGTTTATATCGACTTATAATAAAAATTATTATTTCAAAGTTAATAACAACAAAATACTTACATTTAATAACATATATTTATAAATATTTTAACTACATAATTGTATACTGCGTAACGCGTGAAAATTAGTCTAGTTTTGCCATAAACGATGCATGTGCCATATAGTTGTAAACAAGTTTTTTGTTTGAATAAATGTGCGACTAGCAATGAAATAATTATGTCGTCGTTATATGTGAATTTATGAGATGACACGTTTAAGGGCATGAAAAAAATAAATAATTAATAATTATTTACAAATTTATTATCTACCAACTTAAATAAATAACAATCAAAACTTATTTGTTATGTATTTTTAAAAAGTGGCATGAATAAATAAATAGTTTATTTATTGATCAATTTAGTAAAAGGGATTCATTAATTTGGAATTAATAATGTTAAGTTTTTAGCTTTTTATTTTGTTGGTAAGAAAGTCTTTGGAAATCCTAATTGTCATAAATAAAACTTTTGGTGATAATTCTAGAAATCAGATAAAACATAGCTAAAACCCTAACTACTCCACAATAACCATATAGCCCCCATTAACAATGTATACACATACATATATATAATATATATATATATATATATATATATATATATATATATATATATATATATATATATATATATATATATATATATATATATATATATATATATTCTCTTTATCAGCTCAAGCGAGGGAAGGAAGAACTAGTTGCTATTAATTAGTTGGAAGTCTAGCAGCTCATGTCCCTATTTGGTATGTTCAACCTTAGAGATTGTATGCTCTTGAGAATCAGTCTCCAACCTTGAGGTAGCATTCTAAACATCATATTGTTGTGATATTGTTAGTTGATCTGTGTTCTAACTAGATTCATGGCTTTTGGTGATTAATTTTTTTAAATATTACTTTTGCTTTTATTACTATATTAATATGTAGTAAAACACTAGATCACATTGGTATTATAGTCAATTTTATAACACTAGATCACATTGTTATTTTAGGTTTTCACTATTCTTAATATGATTTTATGTTCTCGAAAATAATCAAAATAGAATTTAACTGTTTTATATCATTTTGATGATTTAAATGTTTTTACTTTTAGTAAAGTATGGACATAACTGATTTTACACATGCATGTAAAATCATTGTTATTGTTAAAGGCATTATTCACTAGGATTGTATGTGTTGTTCTATTTTGAATTCGATCTTTGTGGTTTTCGGCTGTTTTTGTTATTTTATCATTAAATGAATGTATTTTTATTTAATGATTTGTACAGAAGTGTTTGTAATAAGATTGGAAATTGTAAATTTTCATTTTTTTTGTTGTATTTTATTTTGAAAATCATAAATATGGCTCAAGACGAATTACCCTAGCGACAAAGATGGACCATGAACCAAGTGGACTAAGGCACAAGTGGTCCTTAGTCCAAACAACATGGTGTGAAGAGGTCAACCCCCTTTCCCATGCCTTGATGGATCGGATGGACAAGGATCTACCTATGTAGCCTCAACTAGTTGTCCCGTCATTTTGGCCTAGTAGACTTTGGCATGTCCCTTATCTCTTAGCCTACCCAAGGTAGGCCAATTCATATAGGGCTCCCCTCCTTTCTCTCTCACCAACAACGTGAATGACCACTACCCTTAGCCTAGTTTCCAATTGGTAAGTTGTGGCGGCAACGACAACATCAGGTGCAGTAGCGATGGCGACTAACATCTCGCTTGGTGGCACTGCATAAAGGTTTCTCCAACAAAGCTGGAAACGATAACGATGATGCATGATTTTTTTTACAATTTGTGTTAGCATTTTTTGATGTATTTTTGTTATTTAGATATAGTCGATTATTTAAATTATTTTTCTTTTTTGAATTATTTCTTGATGGCTCAATAGATAATTCCTAGGACCAAGCTCGGGAAACGTATTGTTTATTAAATGTTATTGTTTATTGTGTGTGATGTCCTGGTTGTTTTAATTTAATTTATTTTTAAACAAGTTTAATCTTAAAATAACTTTTAATTTCAAAAGAGGTTAATTTTAAAACCTGATCTAAATTTTTTTGGAAGTTTAAAGTTGTTAGAATCAAAAGGATGTCGCCAAATATATTGTATACATTTAACTTGTTTTATAACCTGATATTTTTGTAAGTCTAAGGTAATACAAAATTTTGAAGTATCCTAAATTTGAGTCGCGTCATCTAACAGTTGGAGTCACTTGTAGGTATATTTTGGAAATGGACCAACCTTGCCATATGCCACCCCAAGGTTATTTTCTCCTCTTAGTAAGACCTAAGCGAGAAGTTCACATGTTCCAACTTGGATGACTCAATGGTCGCCCTACTCAGACGTAAGCATCAAAAAAATGAAATGATTAAACACTCCAGACTAATCATAGGTAGCTGTTGGGGGTCCCATAAATATCTTGTATAGTTGATACAATTGGAAATATTTTCCTACCGGTTGAACCTATGGTTCTGTATATGATTAATAGAACGCAACACTACTCAATCAACGTTTATCTTAGCAATTCTAAATTGAGTGTAAAAACAAACACAATGATGATCAATATACTAATGATCTAATACCAACAATATTAATATTTAAAATTTTCTAAATCTTTTGTAGGTGGTCATTACATCCATAAACCATCGATGTTTCTGATCTCTCCTCGAGAAAGCAAAACTCAATGGAACGAGTGTTGCCAATTGGTATTGTAAACTGAGGATTGTCCAACTATTTGAAAGGAAGTTTTACATTATTTTGTTGGGTAGCAACGGGTGAGATCGATAATCTTCAACCTCTCAGG
The DNA here is from genome assembly GCA_023525715.1 of Cichorium intybus. Lineage (NCBI taxonomy): Eukaryota > Viridiplantae > Streptophyta > Magnoliopsida > Asterales > Asteraceae > Cichorium > Cichorium intybus. The sequence continues at coordinate 139,088,228 of CM042010.1, forward strand.
ATCAAGAATTGTGAAGTGAATACTTCGACAATGAATGTTCAGGGACACAAAATTGAGCAGCAAGAATAACAAGAGGAACAGAATCACTCAAGCAAGATCAATATGAAGAATTAAGTGGTCACTAAATCGTTAGATCAGGCTACATCCACTGTGGAACTAGAGAGATTTTTGTATATATATATGAATGCTATACAAATATACAAGCATGACTGCACTCAAATCAACACAATTGAACACCATACATTAGTTTACATGGAGACTAACTTTTATACTGCGCAAAAGGAGATCTCTAAAATGATTGCAAGTCTTCTAGACTTATTGCTTTCTATAATAGGTCGTATGATGTGACAAGGTATGCAACATGTTGGCCACACTAACTCTCTAACATCGGCAGACCTAGGAACTTATGCCAACATTTCAACTTTCTCCATTTGTCCCCCTGTAGAGGTCCTTTCGACAATGTCCGGACCTAAGCAAAGACTGCTCCTCGGTCTTGTTGTTTAACCCAGACAAAGGTAACCTTCCAACCGTACTGGGTTCCTAGCCTCGGTTCTTGGTGGCTTCGCACCATCGATCTCCTTCAGTCGGATTAAGCTCCACAAACTTAATAATCTTCCACTTGGAGACTAAATAGAGCTGATACTTTTGTCTACCAAGTTGTAATTAATGAGAATCTTTCTCTCTCTAGTTCTTTGTCGTTGCCTACTTCTGCAGAAGACCAGTCGAGGTCATAAACAACCTCAACTTTTCTAATTGTACTACATTGGTGAGCATATCAGTATGATTCTTCGTACCAAGGATTTTTTTTCAAGATAAAGGTTCCTTCGGATATCTTCTCCCTACTTAAGTGGTACCTCATCTTAATTAGTTTTGCCCTTATATGAAACACCAGATTCTTCTCCAAGTGGATTGCAATTTGATAATCACAATGCAACACGTAGTCCTTCTGCCATTGTCCTAGCTTTGATAAGAAGTTCTTTAAGCACAGTAACTCATTATTGGATTCTCCTAAAGCCATATACACTTCTTCGGTGGTTGAAAGAGTTGCACCTTTCTGTAACCTAGACATCCAGATGACTGCGGTTCCTCCTATTATGAAAACATAACTAGTAGTGTTGTTCCCTGAATCCACACAACCCCCCAAATCAGCATCGACGAAGGACAACCTTTTGTATTTTGAAACTTAAGGTTGTGTCTGAGGTTCCATTCACGTAACGAAGTAGCCACTTGACACCTTCCCGATGCTCCTTTCCTGGATTTGACATAAATATGTTGATGACTCCTACTGCGTGCAAATGTCTGGTCTTGTACACATCAGTACATACATCAAGCTGCCACCAGCTGACGCATAAGGAACCTTAGCCATTTCTTCTTTGTCTCCATCCGTCTTTGGGGATTGATATTTTGAAAGCTTTAGATGGCTCCCAATTGGGGTGCTTCAGACCTTAGTATTTGTCATACTGAACTTATCTAGAACTTTCAGGATATACTTCTCCTGAGAAAGTTTAATCTCGCCTAAAGCTTGAGTTCTGACAATGCTCATGCCGAGTATCTGACTATCTGCCTAGCAAGTCCAAGGTCCTTCATCTCGAACTCCTTGGACAACTGCTATTCCAGCCTGTTGATCTCCTGTATGCCGACACCCACAACTAACATATCATCAACATAGAGAAACAGGATGATGTACGAGGACTTGAGTTGTTTCCGGTAGCAACAGTGATCGCTATCACTCCTCCGAAACCCATTTCTACTCAGGAAGTCATCAAACTTCAAGTATCACGATCTTGGAGCTTGCTTCAGTCTGTACAGACTTTTCTTCAATTTGCACACCATGTTTTCTTCCTATAATCTCAAAACCTTCTGGTTATACCATGTAGATGTCTTCTTCCAGGTCACCGTGCAAGAACGCAGTCTTAACATTAAGTTGCTTAAGCTAGAGGTCTTTGGATGCGACAATCCAAGCACAGTCCTGATTGTGGTCATTTCCACAATTGGAGAGAAAATCTCGTTGTGGTCAACGCCTTCCTTCTGTTGGAATCCCTTTACCACCAATCGTGTTTCGTACCTCTTCCTTCCATCAACTTTATCCTTGACCCAAAACACTCATTTGTTGGATAATGCCTTCTTCTTTGCTGGTAACTTGACAAGAGACCAAGTCTCTTTTTATTTCAAGTGAGCTTATCTCATCCTCTATCGCCTTCTTCCACTATACGAAGTCTTTCATCCTCAAGGCTTCAGGATAAGATCTGGCTCCCCATTCTCGGTCACCAATAGGTAACTTGCTAGCACAGGGTAGCGTACCGGAGGTCTTCTCTCTCTAGAGGATCTCCTAAGAATACATGGAGCTGTAACTCCTGATTCTCTAGCTTCGCTTCGTTCCAAAGTATTACATGCTTCCTCAAACGAGCTCCAACTGCCTCTAATACTACCAGATGCTTCTTCATATCTCCCACTGCTTCCGGAGTCTCCGCCAGACTATTCCTTGGAAGGCTTCATGATGTCATCTCCGGAAGACCCTTCAAACTCAACTTGCTCTATAGTTTTGGATGTCCTGCTTTGGTTAAAACTTGGAAGAGTGTCTTTATACAGGGCGCACTCATTAAATGTCATTCCAGACTTCTGATAACCCTTCTGCTCTAGCTATCCTAGCATCGTTAACTCATGCCATCTAACCCGTATTCGATAAAGAAGCATTTTTTGGACTTTGCATCTAGCTTATCTCGCTCACTGTCCTTTATCTTGACATATGAGACACACTCGAAAATTCTTAAGTAGTTGAGGGAAATCTCATGACCTCGCCATTCCTCTTCAAGAATTTTGAATCCCAAGGGGGCAGAGGGTCCACTGTTGATTAAATAGGCTGTGGTATTTACGACATCTGCCCAAAACATATTGGGTAAGCCAGCATGCAGTCTCATGCTCTTCGCCCTTTCATTCAATGTCATGTTCATCCTTTCTACAACACCATTCTTTTGAGGGGTTTCAGGGACCATCTTCAACATTCGGATCCCATGCTCCGCACAATAATCAATGAATTATCTATTGCTGTATTCTCCCTATTGTCGGATTTCAGGCATTTGATTTTGAGACCCGTTTCAGTTTCTAAAGCAGCTTTCCACCTTTTGAAAGTGGAAAACACTTCCGATTTGTTCTTCAGGAAGTACACCCATACCTTTCTATTTGAGTCGTCATTGAAAGTGACATAGTAACGAGATCATCTGACTGAAGATACTGAGGTTGGTCCGTAGACATTCGAATGTACAAGCTCGAGTTTCATAGCCTTCAAAGCTTGGCCCACCTTGGAGAAGGTGACTTTCTTCTGTATACTAAATATGCATGGTTCACATAATTCTACGACGACTGCCTTTACATCTGGAATCTTGCCCTTCGCAGCCATCTTCATCCCATTTTCGCTCAAGTGACCAAGTCTTTGGTGCCACATATTAGAGGCCTTCTAATCTTCTTCAGCCGAGTTTATCTCATCCGAGAGTCTTCTACCATGTAGAGGGATTCTCGCTTCTGACCTCAAGCAACAACCATGCTCCATTTTGTTACTTTCCATTGGTGGTTGCCAAACTCAACATTATGCTCTTCATTATCCAACTACCCCACTGATACCCTCTTCAATCCCGGAATCAATTTTACCTCTTTCAAAATCCATTTCGTTCCTAACGATGTCCGGAGTGTAACATCTCCGATTTTGGTTATATCTAGGCTTTTGTTGTCCGCGAGTCTCACTCTGCCCTTGTATGCCTAAAATTTTGCAATATGTCTTTGCAGTGACATGCGTGGAAGGATGCACCATAGTCCATTATCCAGGACTCCGAGGAACTCTCTACACAGCAAATGAGTGCATCTTCAAAATATTCCAGAAGATTCATTTCTTTCTTCGCATCTGCAAATCCAGAAGGCTTCGGCTACTGATAATGTCTTTTTGCTGTTCGACTGTCCCCTTCTTCATGACTTTGATATTCCTTTAGCACCGTCGCTGCCACCTCGGTTTTGTTATATCCCTCTCTCCTCGGTAGCCAATGCACTGTTGAAACACTCTCATGCATTCCTCCTTTGGATATCTTCCCCAAGGATTAAGCCTTGGATGACTTCAAATGAGAGTTTTGTTGATGTATAAGTTTTTAAAACATAATTTATTACACAAAACACAGCATTGGTGTATAAGTTACATATAAGAGGTACACAAGAGTATCCTGGGAGTAAAAAATCTTAACAAAACTCCCCCAAGTCGGGCTGCTACGGTCCTCGTCTACATGATGATGGCCTCCTAACCATAGGCTACATCTGTCCCCTTAATGGAGTTACACTCACATTGCATGGTCATCACACACACACACATACAATGAGCTACAAAAGCCTAATGAGTAATCACATACATATATCAATATATAAATAATATAAAAAATTTATCATACTCTCATCATATAACAACACAGCTCTACATTCCTTCATAATCTCAAATCATTGATCACTTCCCTTCCCCAACCCCCACGGTCTCAAGTCATAAGGACTCACCCTCACACCCCCTTTTTGTCCGAGAACAGTCGGCCACAAAGGCCCTCACAATGTATATTGGGCAATTAAACCCAATCCCTTGGCCATTAAGGCCTTATTGAACAACATAGGCTCTCACAATGTATATTGGGTGATTAAACCCAATCCATCGGCCATTAAGGACTAAATGAACTCTAAGCCACAAAGTCGTGGTATTTATTTCACCCAAGATTGAATCTTTGCTACTTTTTAAAGTTGTTTTAGCAATTAACATTTCTTTTTTCATTTCTTTAGGTCGGTATTACCGAGACTGCAATTGATGATGCTATTCTAGATGCTATTGTTCGTATATTTGGTTAGTATAAATAAATAAATAAATTACTATTACTAAATACTAACCATGTAAATTTTACCCATGATATGATATATACTTTCTTATATATGTTTTTTCAGATAACCATGTGGTTGTTGGAGAGCCTCAATCAAAATCTTCTCAACACGCACCAATGAACACACCAAAATCTATGGTGACTGAAATATCTGGAAACCCTAATTCTGACAGGAGGCTACACTATTGGCTTTTCCATGACAGTTTTGCAAGTAGTTACTTATTTGACGGCTTTGCCCCTCTTTTTTACCATCAATATTTAGTTCATGATACTAAAACTATCACAAAGCGAATGCCAACAACTCATTTGTGAAATCTTGAGAGCAACTCCTGAAGCTGCATCTGTTGATGCTGCTGTTCAAACTGCTAGACTTGCAAACAAGACTCTTTCTAAAGAAAAAGGCAACCAACTTTACTTTATTTTTAATTTTCCCCTCTTTTTCTATTACAACTCCAAAATACCTTTATATTTTTATTTACAGGAACATTTTAAAAAGTTTCACTCTTGCATATGGTCAAATGATACTCAAGAGTGGACAAACCTTTGTTAATCAGGAAATTTGAAAGTACATTGCTATTAAAGGTCTAAGGATTTAATGCATAATTAAAACCACATTAAATGAGACTAATTAAGATACCTACAAATTGTATATGCAGATTTATTCCCTAAGTTTTTTTGGCAGTGGTTTTGTTGATCATCATATTGGTGCAAAGGAACAGATCACACTTCAAGATACTATGAAGGTTGTTATTTATACCATTACATTAAACTTTATGAAATAATGATTTTTATTTATTCTTTTGCTTTTTAGAGAGATTTTATGATGGTGAAGTATCTCACTTGGATCTTAACGAGGTAAATCACATAACTAATGTGGTAAATGACGATTCTTTTTGTTTTTTTAACATTATTTTATTTAAAGCAATTCTTAAAAGGGCTTTTAAAATTTTTTGCTATGCTACCAGGAACTTGTAGTGGAAAAGGCTGCAACTTCAGGAACTACTGAAGAGAATACATTGAATTCAAAGTATGTTTTCTTTGATTAAACTTCACAAAGCACATTAAAATTACTAAATTGCCATTATACAATATTCTAACTTCTAACATAATTACGTTTTTTTAAACAGTGCTGATCCACAAGCATCTTTCCAGGCAACTACAGGAACTGCTGAAGATAATACATTGAATTCAGAGTATGCTTCTGTGATTAAACTTTACAAATTAAAATTACTAAATTGCCATTACAATGTTCTAACTCCTAACATACTTATAATTTTTTTAAACGCAGTGTCGATCCATAGGCATCTTTCCAAGCAACTATAGGAACAGCTGAAACTGAACTGACGGAACAGCTGAAACTGAACTGACGGAACATGTGCATCGCACGAGACCCCACTAGTTGATATTATTTATTGTTACTAGTAATTAAATTTCACTCATTTATTATCTAAATTATATTTTTCATATATGATTTCATCGCAATGTTTTTTAGTTTGTTAGTCGTAAGCGTACAAATGAAATGGGTAACAATAAGTAACATATAAAAATACATAGTCATGAACTACATAATCTTATTTATACACTTATTTTTTTATATATATTATAGATAATTATTGATAAAAAGTAATTGAGAAAATGAAAAGTTAGATATACAAAAATACATAATATGATAAATAAGTTAGTTTATTTTACTAACATGTAGACATTAAAAAACAAATAGTTTTCTTCTTGCAGATTGCAGACATTTGGCTCAACTCTTTTTCTGCAGATGACTACAGATGTGGTCCGCAGACTGCATACCTTTTAGCTCTCAAAAAACAAACACCGCCCAAATTTATGATAAGAACCAACATTATCAGCAAGTTTTGTTGGAGAAATAGAAATCTTGTTGTACACCTTGTTATTTCACGTCGTCCATATGTTCCAAATTAGACAGTAGATGATGAAAATAAAAAAAATTCCCTTTTTGAAGAATGTTCCCCTAGCTGGCAGCAAAGTCAAGAACTTCATTCACCCTGGAAAATCTCTGATTTGAGACGTGGCACCATTTGAGTACGTAATTTATAGCGATTTTTCTACCCTGGACGTAACCAACATGTGATCCCGTGTCTCGTTACTTTACCCACATAGAGCATACAAGGCCGATTGAACTTGGATTCCCTTACGGGAATGCTTATCAGCAAGCGGGATTCTCCGGAGCATGGCTTTCCAAATAAAACACTTAACCTTAAAAGGAATAATGTTTGACCAGAGGGTGTAACATCGTGTTCTTTTTGGTAAGTGTTTAAATGTTAATCTTTGTATGATTGAAATTTGTTTATGTGATTAAATGACTTAAAAGTGGTATTTTGGTCATTTGTTAAAAGTGTTAGTTAGTTGAGAACGTTGTTCGAAGAAGTGAATGCTGAAAATTGAGTTGAAGTGTGGTTGGAAATACTTTTGGAAGTGTTTAAACAGGAAAACTGAGCTGAAAGTCATCTTCAGCATAGATAGCGACACTATCTGGAAGTAGGTTGCTATTTTTGTGGTTCAAGCTAAGTAGGCAATGTCAAGCTGAGTGGAAAAGTTTTCGAGCTGAGTAGATAGCGATATTATCTTTATTAGATAGCGGCGCTATCTGTCGACCGACCTGAATATCATAAAGTCAAATTAGGAGCTATTTTGGGGGAATAAAAGCATAAGAACTTCGTCCAGAAACCCTAGAAAACCTCTGGAACATCTGGATGTCAAATTAAAGGCCAAGAACTCAAGAATTTGAAGAAAGGGGAGATACCTTGCATCTTGAAGGTATGATTTCAAGTTCTTGTTTCTAATTGAGGGGTTGGTTTGCTGTAAAAGGTTATGTTACAGGTTGGTGTTGGTAACCCACGTGTAACTAATGAGATTAGAGGTAATAATTTGGGAATTGGGTGTGTAAAAGGGTTTAACCCAATCCCTAAGTGTGATAAATGAGTTCTAAACCTTAATCAATTTATCTTTCGTTAAGGGTTGTGGAAAGGATCTTTGAATAAGTTGTAGTCAATTGAATATGGTTGTTTGTATATCTGAAAAATATAGCAGAGTGAAAACAAAGTATTTATATATTTGGGTGTGTGTATGGTATGGTGTAGGTGTTTTTGGAAGTGCCGAGAAGACATTTTTGCCTACCGAATTATGTTATCTATAATTGTGTGAAGATAATAACACAAGGTGAGTAATATGTATCTTATCTTTTATGATATGTATCTATTGAGCCTTTGTGGCTTAGAGTTCATTTAGGCCTTGACAACGCAGCGGTCGTCGTGCGGTCAAAAATAAAGAAAAACCTAACACACACTAGCACAGTGGTAGTCAGGGTCGATCCGCAGGAGCTTCGTGGTTAGACTAAATGAGAGATTACCAACTAGTAGTGTCACGCTACAGTCGGAGGATCTAGTTCCTACCTTCCTAATCACTAACAAACTAAAGCAATGATCAAACAACTCAGGCCAAGCTAAGCTAAGCTCAAATAACCTAGTCACTTTCTGAAATCAGAAGTACATCTCTGAATCAGAAGCAATCAAAGGCATCCAAACTAGCAAAACCAAGCAAAGCATAAACGAGCCACTAACTAAAGTTCTACTGAACAGTTACTAGCCAAGGTTTAATGCCTAAAAACTAACCTAATTAGCTACTGATTTCAGCAAAGAAAAACAGTCCCAACAAGGTCAAAGCAATATCCAAACACAAATCAAACATTCAAAACCAAACACAAGCATAAAAACATCGAAATACCAACATTAAATGTAACCAAATGATTTTCATTCACCAAATCCGAATTCCAAACATCCAAACAGTAACAAAATGTCATAAAACAGAAGCCTAAAGCTTGGTATCAATGGTTGTCACTCCCAAAGACACAAACTAATGCTTACAAAAATCTAACTAAATGAAAATAAAATCCAAAACATGAAAATACCACTTAAGAAGTTGTTGAAACGAAATCTTGGAGTCAAAGAGCTTCAAGGTCGATTTTACACCCGGTCTTTGCTAGGGTTTTCGGCTAGAAATGCCTCTATTTATAGTTGCAATTTCCCCGCAGCCGCGCCGCGCAGATGAAGAATCTGCGGCGCGCGTACTAATCTTTTCCCGTTTCTTCGGTATTTGAATGTGTTCCACCGCCTTAAGCCCGCGTCGCGCGTATCATAGATCCGCGGCGTGCGTACGAGTTTCGTTGATTTTTCATCCTTTTCCAAACTTCTTCCTTTTGCACGCTTTTAGTCCCTGTTTCCATTCTTTTTCTCCAAACAAGTCCTGGCACGAAAAGTGAGAATACCCAGACATATTTGATATAATTTTATCAAGAATAGGGCTCAACAACGCCTAAAATACTTGATATCACTAGGCGTTGTCAAACACCCCACACTTGTGCCTTGCTTGTCCCCAAGCAAGAGTGTTTTTAACAAATTATAATAAAGAATCAAACAATTTTTGACTGTGTTCAGTTTCAAAGTTTATTGCTCTTTGAGTTAGAGTGGAATAGTTCGTGAAAACATAATTGAATTGCTCTTTGGAATTCGTGGCTTTCTAGAGAACCCTTGATTACAAACTTTCTGTCCACAATGAAGTGTACTTACTCATTCAGATTCTAAAGGCCATTAAGGAATTGTCCATGACTTTCGATGTTATCCGTGTAGCAAGCTTTCAGAAATACCATCCCAGACCAGACGATCTTAGGTGGTAAGGTGCATAAGTCCCACCCATTTTAGACCTACCGGCTGGAACAACAAAGGCCACAGATTGACTTTTCCTTCCTAAACTCCAATCCTAAAACAGCTCAATCTTCTAAACTCATAAAACTCAACTTATTTGACTAACTAATAGCATGATCACAAATAAACAGTACTTTTTGAAAAATACTAGTGCTATCACAATCACAAACCATTCATTTCAAAATTGCAATTTATTAAAAATTTTGAAAATATTGCTAAAATTTGAAAAATTGATCATTTCTGCAAAAATTTCAAAAAATTTTCTCTTTCGACCGTCCACACCCCACACTTAAAGCCGTACAACGTCCCCGTTGTACAAAATTATTTCAAAACAAGGGAGAAATAGTTACCCCTTTTGGACGATAGACTGCTTGGTGCTCAATATCACAGGTATAATTGCGAACAAACGGATCATTGATTTCGTATTCTGGAGTTGTAGCACTACAGTGAACACGCCGGTGGTCGAGACAAGTGGAGGGGGCACGGTGACCCCACACTTGTCTGAGACAACTCCTTCTCAATTTGGTATATCATGCATAACTCAACAAACGAATTAAAAGCAATCATAACAAAATGTAAAATATAAACAAAATATACAGATAGAGGTGTCATAAGTTTGTACATATATCTCAAAAAATATAAAAAGAAAGAAAGAAAGGTACATCAATCACTACCAGGTGGCCTGGAGGGTCCAGCCTCGTGATCGTGGGCCCTGGCTGGGAATGGTCGAGGGGCCCGGCCCTGCTGAGTGGCCAAATCCAGCAGTACCTCCCCGATCCATGCCAACTGGTCCTCGATCCTGGCAACCCTGTTGTGCTTACCTTATAAAGGAGAAAACCGACTGGTCGTTCCCCGCGTCGCGGATTTACGTCTTGCGCGTCGCGCTAGTCACCAAATCAACCCCTGCGCATCGGGTTGGTTTACGATCCCGCGTCGCGTAATTCAAAAACCCACGGCGCGGTCTTCAAAAATTTCAAAAACTTCTCACATGACCCCACACTTATTTAGACCACTAATACCTGTAAAAAGATTGATGTATTTTCATACTTAATTTAAAGAAATATAAATCCTAACTTATGACACGATGGGTTGCCTCCCAACAAGCGCTAAGTTTAACGTCTTCAGCCAGACGTGGTACTCCTACTACAGCTACGGTGGGTCGTACGCCATTTGTTTCTGCTGCATTTCTACTTCCACCGTCCTTTCGCTGACCCACTACCCCTCAAACTTTCCTGGGTCGAATGGCTTGCTAGTTCTCCTGCTGCTGCACAGTTGCCGTCTCCCGATGATTTCCCGCGAGTGCTTGGAAGTAGCTTTGAACCTCCAAGCTCGGTCCTTTCTTCTGCACCTCTTCAAAGTCAAGGGCTTGACATGAAGCGCGCCTAGCGCTGCTCCCAGTAATTGTTTTGTAGATTTTATTTTGCCAGTGTACCACGTGCCATCTTCAGTTTGCAATTTTGGCTTGCAATGCCAATAAAGATTTTCCAATCGACTAGGATTGAAAGGCAACATATCAGGATGCTTCCATACGTCCTCATCGATAGTATTGATCACATCTAATTTCCCATTCATGAATGGATCATGAGTGGTGATAAAATCATGTTTATTATTTTCAAATATTAATTCGTCAGCATCAACTTCTTGGTCATCGTCCAACAGGTGGATCGGAACCAAGAGTGAGGGACTGGTTTGATCTGATGGTGGTACAAAGTCGCCCATCACCAGATCCTTGCTTTCAAATTTCTCAAAATTTTCAAAAATTATAGGGTCAGGGGTAATATTGTCATCTACACCCCCTTCCCCAAAAACATTTGCAATTTCAACAATTTCGGGAATTGTTGGGCCGAGATCTGTACTGTCACTTACAGCCTCCTCCACAACATCCTCCTCAACCAAATTGTCTGGTGATGGTACAGATTCACACATCACCAGATCAACATTATTAACATTTTCAAAAACATCAAAAATATCAAAAGCTGTTGAGTCAGAGGTAGCATTGTCACCTACAACCTCTTCCTCAACAACATTTTCGACCATCTCAGTGGTCTCTTGACTTTCCCCAAGTGTATGCCCTTCCATCACATATTCAGGTGATGCAAGTTCACACACATTATTATTCGTATAAAAATTACTCACCTCCGGTTCTGGCGAAGGTGGTGAACATTTCCAATTTTCCTCCATCTTATCTAAAGAAGCTTGCAATTTTTCAAGAGCTTCAGCCTGATCCTTCTGCTCTTGGTGATTGTTATACAAGAGTACCCAAAGTTGGGCCCAAGTTGCAGAATTCTCAGGTTGAGATGACTCCTCGGTCCGCCATCCATTGTCATCGGGTGATCCATTGTAGCAATCATCCTCGTAATAGGTGTCGGCCGGATTTTCATAATCTTCATAATACTGATCCGGGTACATGTAATCACCCATTATAAGGATGTACACATACCAAAAATCCGCAAACTAAAATCAAACATCAAAAATAAGAAACTAAGTCCTACAAATCACCTAATCTAAGCGCACAGCTCCCCGACAACGGCGCCAAAATTTGACAACGCAGCGGTCGTCGTGCGGTCAAAAATAAAGAAAAACCTAACACACACTAGCACAGTGGTAGTCAGGGTCGATCCGCAGGAGCTTCGTGGTTAGACTAAATGAGAGATTACCAACTAGTAGTGTCACGCTACAGTCGGAGGATCTAGTTCCTACCTTCCTAATTGTAACACCCGGTTTCTCATACAAAGTACACCCAAAAATTTTCAACAATTTACACATCAAAATGGGTATACATGTAATCAAAACATGGATCAAGATGTTATCATCACAATAATTACATAAAAGGTCCTTACAATCTTAACCAGGCATTACAAATAAATCTACTTCAATTAAAAGGACAGGCTCTAAGTTGTCCATCTTTCTTTATCACATGCCTTCCCCTATCACAGCTACAGATACCTGCAAAACAACATAACACTCAAGATTAAGCTTATAAAGCTTAGTGAGTAAATTTCATTATCACTCCATAACTCTCTCTCAATTAACATCCTCGTCATTCTCTTTTGCTAATCTCATTAACAACATTCATCTTCTCTTAACTCGGAAACCTGCAAACATATTAACTTAACAAACACCAGCTAACTGTTAGTATTATCAACTCGATAATAAGTATCACGATTGACACTACTCATAACTCAATCAAACATACTCGTATATATACTCATTTGACAATCAATATACTCAATTATAATAACTCTCATGATTGTAACAATCAAACTCAAAGACTCTTTAACTCACTCATTTTAACATATACTCTACTTTTATACTCAGTATGGATTATAACTCATCTCTTGTTAACCATAGATAACAGAACCACTCTAACTCTAAGCTAACACAATATCAATGTAATACACACATATATGTATAACACACATATATGAACAACATATATATATATATCAAGGTATAATTCTTACTCAAATATTCAAAAGTACTAACTTGATATCGGTTTAGTATGTGGAATCCCCAATTTACGCGTATCAGGCTCTTGTTCGCTAGACTTGGTTACATCACCATAGTCCAAATCAATTCTCCAACATCCACAATCATTTCAATAACATCTATCTCGAAGATGTACAAATCAAAAGAGGAAAAAGGAGTATAAACGGTATATATCAACTCTATATTTACCGAAACCCCCAATTTCCACGGTTCTACTCATTCAACCGTAGAAACTCGACAATACTCTCACCAATAACTCTAAAGGCATCCACTAACAATCTACTATCAACATATATAACAATATATAACAGAATCACGAAATCAAAGTTAGGGTTTCAAAACCCCCAAAACAAGGAAATCACTCACCTCGATGAATTAGGAATCGAGAACACGTTTACGAGATTAGATTGAAGTCTCCCCACGGTTTCTTACGCATCTCCTGGCTCAATTTGACGGAAAATCGCCTTAGGAAGCTCTGGAATCGCGTTTTGTTATGTTTTTCCTGAAATGAGGGTTAGCTGCGTAATAACCCCATCAGACGCGACCCGCGGCGCGGCCACTTAAAAACCGCGGCGCGCGTTGTCAAAACACGACCCGTGTAGGCTCACACGACCCGTGTGAGGCCTACAGTAAGCCATCTTGAACCTGTACAGACTCACACGACCCGTGTAGTGGTACACGACCCGTGTGGGTCTGAAAAGCTAACTGTTTGGTTTCTTAAGGTTTCTACACGACCCGTGTGACCATACACGACCCGTGTAGCTCTGTTTTGGCATTTTTCAAGTCCAAACTTCTTCCAAATGGGTTTCTAATCACCCAAACTCATACAACAACCTAATTAATCTTAATCACACCAAGATTAACTCAAAATCTCTATAATTTAAAAACACGGTATTACAAGTTCTTACCCCCTTCAAAAGATTCCGTCCTCGGAATCTCTTGGAATAGGTAGGGTTTATACAACCACCTCACCACCGTAATTTAACATTACGTATGACAATGATATTATCCTCTCGTCAACTCATATGACATGTACATACTGTCGCATCTCATTTACTCATAATATAGGTAATACCCGCCATCATCCTCACGAGATGATCTTTATAGTCATATTGACTATCACCATTGCTACATAGGAAAAATACTCACTCTTTCAGGGCACACACTTTTCTATAGCATCATTGACATCAAGGTATCTTACCTCACTCCTCAAGTGATACTCCAATCACCAACTTGTCTCATATAGCCATCTGGAACTCAACTTTCATTTCAAATTTTCTCAAAATGATCTTACTCTAACTCAATAGAAAAATGGTCTCACCGATCTCAAGCTCATTTTCTCTCTCCATTTATTCCTCCAATAACAACATGCTAGTTATTGATTTCTCCGACTTGCACATTCTCATTGTTTAGAGTAGGAGAAACACTCATACAACATAAAAGACACATATATTCAATTGTCTCACCCATGTTGCATAACCCATCAACACTATGATGTAAATCCAACAATAATAAAATATCAGAAACTATTTCGAGTTTCACTCACGTCTCCTCAAATTTGGTATTTAACCCTCGACCCTTTGGTTACATAATACTCTTTTCAGTTGTGTTATCGCTACAACTGATTGCAACTTATCCGAAAGCTCATTCATCTCTGTTTCCACTTCAGCACACATATTAGGTTTTTACTCAATATACAACTAACAATCCTCCACCAAAGTGGCTCCTTTTCATACAAATTTAACAACATACCTCATGTTGTTTCTCTCGATGTACTCACTCATTATATTTTCTCTTATGTGGACAAATCCACATCATATTCTCAATAAATCATTTACTCTATTAAACTTGATAATTTATTGTCAAATAAATTCTCAACACAACCATATATATTCCTTCTGACACACTATCAGTAAGGATTTTCTTCTCGTCATTTCTCCCTCGTTATCATTGCAATCTACAATTCATCATAATGACATAGAATAGGTGATATATACAACTCACTGAAATCTCTACACATGACTCAAATAATAACATCTGACACCGCAATCTCTACGGTGAGATCATATCACATCACCCGACTAACTCGTTAATCTCAAGAAAATAACTCAAAATTATTTTTATAGCAAAATCTACTATCCATTGTCTTATATGAATAACAGTTTTGTCATCTCGACATTCACACATTTCCCTCATTGGCAGTAATTGGTTTGATTGCTAAGGAACGAATCCTATCAATCACAATCACGATTACTTTCCTCTTTTTTTTTTAACTCATATCTTCTTGTCATGTATTTATAAAATTTTATCTCATTCAATATGAAAGAAACCTCACACATTCTCATCACGACCAAATAACAAATGCTCTTACTCATAGCAAAATTTCTCAATAGTATTACTCACTGTATTATCTCACAGTACTCTCATACTGTTACTCCGCCTCTGATTCGTCCTCTTTTTAACCCATAAAGTCTCAAATTGTATAGGTCCACATCTATACCATACATATCCACACTCAAGGATAGTGCAGTCTCAACACTCTATATCACTACACAGTACATACTTGTTTACATATAAGTACAACATTATAACACCACTCTGCCTCAGCTCTTGGTACCCCGTACCATCCTTTGTCTCATCATTCAACACTGTTTTATAGTACCTCGTACTATTCTCCAAACTTGCCATTCATCGCTATCTCACGGTACTTCGTACCGTCCTCTAATCAGATCATGGTACCTCGTACCATTCTCCGATTTTAATCTATCTTCTATTTGACTCTAGCGGGTCTCCGCTACGGTCTCAAACCATATAGACTCACTATCACTCCTCCTTTTGTCTGAATTAGAACAGTATTCACTATTCTAACCACAAGGTACTCGTTATGTGGTCCCACAGAAGTATATGATCTCAACCTCAACTAGTCAATACATGGCCCCACAGAATGTGTGGTCTCAACCATGTGTACTCAATATGTAACCCCACTGAATATGTGGTCTCAATCACATTTAATCAATATGTGACCCCACTGAATATGTGGTCTCAATCACATTTACTCAATATGTGACCCCACTGAATATGTGGTCTCAATCACATTTACTCAATATGTGACCCCACTGAATATGTGGTCTCAATCACATTTACTCAATATGTGACCCCACTGAATATGTGGTCTCAATCACATTTACTCAATATGTGACCCCACTGAATATGTGGTCTCGATCACATTTACTCAATATGTGACCCCACTGAATATGTGGTCTCAATCACATTTACTCAATATGTGACCCCACTGAATATGTGGTCTCGATCACATTTACTCAATATGTGACCCCACTGAATATGTGGTCTCGATCACATTTACTCAATATGTGACCCCACTAAATATGTGGTCTCGATCACATTTATTAGGTAATTAACCCAATCTCTAGGCCAATTAGGCCTACTTGAACCACTCTAAGTTCTCTCAATTATAACCACAAGGTACTCTTTATGTGGTTACTCGAGTGTTCTCTGACAACTCTGTCACAAATATCTCATTATATGACAACTCTAAACTACACAATTCATCTCTCAGCATGTCAACTCAAAATCGGTTATTGTGTGCAATCAACTACACATTCATTGTCTTTCTCAACTCTTACTCTTTTGGCTATCTCAACCATTCATTCTGATTATTCATAAGTACTAGTTATGTGGCCCCACAGAACATGTGGTCTCAACCACACAATACTCGTACACAGAAATCTCGTCACATTTGTGAAACAACAAGCAATATATATATATACCATATCATTCTTTATATATTTCTTACCATGTATATGCTCATTTTACACATTTCTCCATGGTTGCAAAGTACTCATCAAGCAACCACTTATAATCTCGGTTACACATAATCACAAAGCACTCATTATGTGATATGTAAACTTTTCCTCAAATGACACGAGATTCTCATCTCGATATCGATTACTACACCTTATACTCACAATTCTCTAGCACATGTAATTTCAGTTAATCTTTTATGTGTTCACATATTTTACACATATTCTACAATATGTAGTATCAATAATTAAAACACATGTAACTCATTACAATTAACATTTTAAATGAAATTACTTACATACCTTGTAGCAAGAAATCTTGTCTCTTTATTAGTTGAACTTGCATACTTTGGATCTCAACTCTTGAGTGTACTCAGCTACACTCACATGTTTCAACTCTTAGTTTATACTCAGCTTATGTTCATACTCTTTCTCATCATCAGTTGGAATTTCGCCTCAACCGGGATCTCATCTTATCAGCTCATCATCATCTGAAAATTCGCCATCAGCAGAATCTCATCTCATATTCAACTAACATCTCATAATTAGCTGAATTTCTCGTCTCCTCGTTGGTTGATATCTCTTATCAGTCAAAATCTCGTATCATCATCCAATATTGGTCCAACCGGCTATGACCAATTCATCAACTCGTCCTCATCTGTCTCCATATCTGTATTCACACACAGAATATAACAATAACAAATATGAGATAAAAGTTATAATTAACTCATAAACTAAAATCAGCAGCAATATCTTTTTCCAAGCATGTGATAGGGGGTCTTTCTCACCTCGGTTCAAGTCTAGGACTCTACACTCAAAGACCTATTTCACTTAAACCATGCTCTGATACCAACTTGTAACACCCGGTTTCTCATACAAAGTACACCCAAAAATTTTCAACAATTTACACATCAAAATGGGTATACATGTAATCAAAACATGGATCAAGATGTTATCATCACAATAATTACATAAAAGGTCCTTACAATCTTAACCAGGCATTACAAATAAATCTACTTCAATTAAAAGGACAGGCTCTAAGTTGTCCATCTTTCTTTATCACATGCCTTCCCCTATCACAGCTACAGATACCTGCAAAACAACATAACACTCAAGATTAAGCTTATAAAGCTTAGTGAGTAAATTTCATTATCACTCCATAACTCTCTCTCAATTAACATCCTCGTCATTCTCTTTTGCTAATCTCATTAACAACATTCATCTTCTCTTAACTCGGAAACCTGCAAACATATTAACTTAACAAACACCAGCTAACTGTTAGTATTATTGTTGGATTAGGTGTCTAAGCCATGACTTATAATTTGTATTTACCTATTAAATAGAAGCAAAGTCCATTTGGGTTGCCCTCATAGCTGGAGGTTTGGTAGAAAGTTCGGTAGAGAGAAAGGTTGGTTTATTATGGGATTAATAAATCAATAGAAATAAAAGATATGGTTTGTTAATATATTAAAGTGATAATATATTAATTAGAAACTATGTTGATTGATTAATAATTAATCAGAAATTAATTGGATTAATTTCTGTGGCATTAATTAGATTAATCAGGAGGTCAGTGATTAAAGTCGTACAAATTCAATAGTTGAATTGCGGCGCGCGGCGCGCCAATGTAAAGGCCGCGACGCGCGTACATATCCGTACGAATTCAAGGTTTGAATTGGGGCGCGCGGCGCGCAAATGTAAAGGCCGCGGCGCGCGTACACATAATCCGGAAAATGGGCTGCGGCTAGGGTTTCTAGCTTTGCCACTTGGTTCCCTATAAATAGGGAACCCTAGACCTCATTATCAGCGGCTCAATTCTACAATTCTCTCTGGAATTTTCGTCCACCCTCTGGCTCCCTGGGTGTGATCTCATTTGAGGCAGGACACTTGTGCTGCTTAGCTTCAAGATTAAAACTAAAGGTTAGTTTTTCTGATTTATTCTTTTAGTTAATTTTTTGTTTGGCCTTTAGGAATTAGTTACATGTTCAAAGTAAGAGAACATAGATCTTTTCTAGGTTGCATGTGAACTTAGGTTATTTAGTTCATGGTTGCGAAAAACCTTTCAGTGGTATCAGAGCATTTGTTTGTTTTCTTATTGAATGGATGTAATAGTTTTCCTAATTAGGGTTTATAGTTTATAAATCCTTTGGGCCTGATTTCGATTTTGGGGTTTAAGTTTTTTTTTTTTTTTGAAACCCTAGCCCCTCCCCCCTTCTTTTTCGATTTTCTGCTTAGGGTTTTAGGAGGTTTTCTATTATTGGTAACTTTAATTGGTTAATTAAATGAATAACCTTAAACCCAGTTTGTTTGAATTCGATAATTAGGGGTTTAAGATATGTTTAAATTGATTTGATTAATTTGGAAAAACCTATCTACATTTGAATTAATTTAATTAATTGTTTAATTAAAAGATAATTCAAGGGATTTAATTTAATTTTAATTTAATGGTTAAATTTCGAAAATTAAAAGATAAATCCTAAAATATTTTAAAAGGTTTAAAATATCAAGATTTAATTAATTTAATTAATAGTTTAATTAAAAGATAAATTAAATCAAAATTAAAGGTTTAATTTAATTTGAAGTTTAATAGTTAAATTTCAGGAAATTAAAAGATAAACCAGGAATATTTTAAAAGGTTTAAAATACATCTTATATATATTATTAAAGGTTAATACTATATGTATAAGATAAATTGGTTAGTCAAATCATTAGTAGGCCTCATTCACGAAGCTGGTCTATAAAGTGGGTATAAGGAGACTGCCTATAAAATGGCAGTCTAATGGGTGTTCACTCTCACCCACCGCTCGCCTGATCAGTGGAGGGTCGTTAGCCGAACAGTTTTGATAGGATCGCTTAATCATTAAAAGTATAATGATCAAAGTACTAGAACCCGTACAAGAATTCCCAATCTAGTTACTTTAGAAAAAATGTGAATTTGATGCTAACCCATGAAATTGCACATTGCACTTTATGAAACGTTGGTGGAGCGTGTGTGGGTTACCGGCACACCAATGGGGGTTCATAAAGAGTGGCAATGGGTTTCTCGGGTGTTATCATTGTTGATGGAGCGTGTGTGGTTAACCGGCACATCAATTTGAGATGATAATGGACCCCGAGAGTACCAAGATAATTTGCATGGTTATTCACACCCGGTTTGTGATCCTCGGCATCCCAGTCACAAACGGTGGGGCATATCCGAGATTAAACATGCCATTGAACAGTTCAATGAGTCTCACAGATCTAGGAATTTCATTAGACTGAAATGGATAATAGTTATCTACCTTAATGACCACTGTGTTGTGACTACGGCATCCCTCTTCACAGCATAGTTGGGGTATTTTGGATCCTAGCCTTGTTAAATAATATATATTGGGTAATTATTTAAAAGGATTAATTAAACGAATAAATTCAAATTTTATATATGTCTGAAGAAAGTGTCATTCCCCTCCTTCTCCTCCTTCACCCATTTCTGAGAGCTTCAGAAAGCACCTGTTTAGTATGGTAAGGCTGACTGGCTGGACTATGTGATATGGTTTTGCAATTAGAGAATAGTTCTTAGTTTTGCTGGCGAACCATATCCGACTGAGTGTCCGCTCCCAAACATGGCATCACACAGCAGCTTGTGATGAGCATGACTCCTTGACTATTGAGTCCAAGGAAGTTCGTTGCCTTATGCTATTGATCATTAACCCCGAGTTCCGCAGGGATTTAGAATTCCTGGGGTCTGATAAGTTAGCACAGCTAGTTCAGGAAAGGTTCCGTGAACTGGTTAAATAAAGGGAACGAACTAGGATCTTCAAAGAGCTTGAAGTTGCAAGCTAGAAGGAAGTAGCACCAGTTTGCGTGTTCCCGAGATTGAGGGATACATAGGCGAACAGTATAAAACTGGTTTTCCTTTGTGATCGGGAGTTAAGCATTAGCTCAACTCGCTGATCTGTTCATCCAGATGAACAGAAAGGGTAACCGGATAAGACAATCGTGGAAGTGCATTCAATGTCGACTCTGTATGAGTCGTTCATGGAGAAGCATAGCTCCATTAATTCAGCTGCTTCAGGATTGAGTCCAGTTTTAAGGTGGATCAAGAAATGATCCAGATCGTCTGGACCGATTGTTCGATGTTTCAAACTGGGAATCC
Source organism: Cichorium intybus (assembly GCA_023525715.1). NCBI lineage: Eukaryota > Viridiplantae > Streptophyta > Magnoliopsida > Asterales > Asteraceae > Cichorium > Cichorium intybus. The sequence continues at coordinate 139,109,298 of CM042010.1, forward strand.
ATAAGGTGGGACACAGTCACGGAAAGATTGGAAAAATGCTCCAAAGCCAAACCGTTTGGCAAACTCAGTAATATCTTAAAAACTCAGAATACCTGATCCTCATTTCCTTGATACAGGATGTGTTTCACACATTTGCTCTGTATGCACGAACTCTGGAGGATGCGGGATGGTGTCGCACAGGAGCATATTCAGATTGGATCTGGAGCTCGTGCGGGTTTTGAGTTAAGCTAGATATTTGTTCTTGTTATTGGTTTATAGATACATTTAACATAGATTCGCATTGTACATTGTTCTGAGGATAATTCTGGTTTAATGAATTTTTTTTTTAAAATGGTTGTTTTAATTATCCTCGAAATGTTGTGTGAATGTGTTAATGACATAAATGGTAATAACTTGAATGTTGATACATCCAATGGGATTGGATTTAAAAATTGTGTTCTTTATGATTGTTAAAGTGAATTTTATGAGAATCACTTCAACCAAAGGTCTAGTTGGACAGGACTTTGGAATCATTTGACTTAGAGTCACATGATGAATTGAGTTCTCAATAAAATTAATTGTGGAAAGAAAGGAATCACCCAAAGATCCAATGGATAGGATTTTGGAATCAGTTGACTTGGAGTCAGGTGATGATTGCATGTCTTGAACAATATTAACAAAGTCATAAATTTACATGGAGATGTAAAGGTATTAAGTTTTTGAGCGACAGACACATAAGTTACTGTGTATTGCTCAAATCTTCGAACAGAACACGATTAGTTATGCTTCAAAATATTTGCCCAAACAGTTTGACAAATATGGCTTCGTTTATCGGAATAAGCGATTGATTGAAACCTTGAAGTGTTCAAAGATTTCAAAGGAAGCATAAGATCAACAGAACCTGAGTAACAACATAGACTGAGAAAATGTTTCACAGTTTATCCTCTTCCAAGAACACTAATGGTTATAATGTGTCTTAGGGAAGATGATGGAGCATCGATCGAAATAGTTTTGATCCTCGGTGTATAAGATACACTCGATACATTTCCGACTAATATTTCAATGAATTGAATATTCAACCAGTCAGACCGCAGAAGCCATATTCCGACCACATCTTAGACTAAATAGGTTATGTTGACACTGTCTGAAATGTAAAGCTGGGATCATCCCACTAGTACATAGAAAGTCCAGGGTCATGTAGCATTCGTCTGAATCTCATGACAAGCCTGAAACTAATCAGCAATGTCGTTTCATTGGCCACTCCGGTTATCCTTTGAAAGAAGAGTACTTTTAGAAAGAACTCAAGTTCTAAGGAAACAGTGGGAGTAAGAATAATTCTGAATGAGTTCAGGGATTAGCCAAGTGAAAGAACCTTTAGTCACCACTGGGACTTGACCAGGAATTAGATTCCTGTTTAACCTGACATACCCTCTCTTCGCTTGACCAGTAGTTATTGTCACTGTCATAAGGAGTTATGATTTTGGTGATATACCGGGTAGTGGTAAAACACTAAAGATGGTACGGATAAGTAATCCGACTGCTGGAAGCATTGGTGAGCCCAGTTGCTGCCAAATAAGAGAACCTTACCGCGAGACACAGTCTATGTGACAGTTTGATTGATCTTTACAACTGGTCTAGGAACCAGTGGGAGTAATTGAATCATCAAAAGAAGGGAACATAGAAATGTACTTACAGAACATCTGGTTGAATGAGTCATCACTTGGAGTCAAGCAATTGATTCTGAGGGAAGCACTCTCAATAGAAGATGTAATCCGAGAGGATTCTGCGTGGCATAGTGTGAGTCGTTAGTGGAGCGTGTGTGGTTTACCGGCACACTAATATGGACTCACATAGAGCATTCCATTACAAAAGGTACATGGCCCCGGGATTCGTCTCATGGGCATCTCGCAAGAAAGGATATTCAGATTCTCAAAATAGGCCAAAAGGTTTGGATTTTGTGAATAGCCTGAAAGATTTCCTTTAATATGTCGGAAAGGTTTGGATTTCGGTTTCGCAAAATGTGCCATAAGTTCTGGATTTTGTGAATAGTCCGAAAGAGTCATATGACGGTGTCAAAGCCAGTGGGAGTATCGTTGTTATCTGCAATCATTGTATGTGGGTTACATACTGGTTCTAGGAAACGTCTCTTATCATTACAAAGTGTAATGACTTGGTGTTAAGAAACGGTTCGCTATGAAAGACTTTAAGAGATACAACATACTCAGGTGGTTGTGAACATCTATTAGATAGATCAGAATTCTGCCAATATGATCTTGATGAGATTCAAGATGCATAACCCCAGGAATGAAGTTTCCGGTCATTACAAAGTGTAATAAATTGGCATGAAAGAAACAAAGAAGGTGCAACATGCTCACGTAGTTCATAGACATCTATCAGATAGATGAAACTGACAGTATTGACTTAGCCGTTGAAAATATGATCTTGATGGGATTCAAGATGCATAAGAAAGAGTTCCTGAAAGGAAATGGTTTCCGGAAATCATGACACAAGGATTATTGGTAATCTTAGGATTCCGAAAGTGCTTGGAATGAGATTACATCAGGTTCCTCGAGCCTCTTGAAAAAATCAGAAGTGTTATGAACATATCCTGATAACTTAATGCTTAGAGCATTGTAAGTTGGATTCAGGATATTGCCTGGCTGAGAATACTGAATGGATTTTTGAACAGACGTGAGAAATCATTGGGAAATGATTATGGTGATTGATTTGAAAGGGTTTTTCAAATCGGTAATTGTTTACACCAGAACGTGGTGCTGTAGGACTTCATGGTTAAAGAATTTCGTTGGTTTCTGATGGAGCGCGTGTGGGTCACCGGCACATCATGACACCTCGAAATTGTCTTAGGGTGTAGTCATGTGGACTAAAGACCCGAGAACCATGGGCAGTCACCGTACACATCACCAGAATGGAGTTGTGAGAGAGAACGACAAAATGACAAATTGAGATATCATCGGAAGAGTATCCGATAGGATCATCTGCAATAAAGTGTATAAGTGTTAGACACTTGGATACATAGAAAGAGTGAAAAGGTCATAGACATAGATATAAAAGGCTTGAATTGAAGGTTTAAAAGAGAATAAGAAACCGATAATAGTTATGATAAATCCGACTTGGTGATTACCTCGTGGAGACTTGGTAAATTAGCAGGAGTAGCTGCCAGTCAGATTTTATGTTTCACTTTTGCATGTTTACTTCCTGAATAATTGGATTATTCAAATATCCACAGTCGTTCATACTCTTAGGGAGTAAGTATGAAGGAAGACTGTCATGAATTGGTTTGTAGATTGTTCAAGGAGTTGGACATAGCAATAAGATTGCTGCAACGTTTATGAGTACTTGGAAATGGAGATTTGAGTATTGGATAAACCCGCGCTCAATGGATTGCTTCATGGATTATATCACGAGCAATGTTGAGACGATAATATCTTATGGTCTTAAAGTGGAGAGATATGAGTTATAATTTGCAAGGCGGTTGTTCATTGATAGTACGAAAACGCATCGGTAACTCGATGTTATAAAACGTGCTGTTGTGAGTAATTTGTCGGGTAAAGGATATAACATATTAGTCGAAGCTTATTCGTCCCTTGACCCAGACGGGAAACAGATATATGTTGGCCACTCGATGATTTTGAAGTTGACTGAAGCGCTGGCCAGCCAGGACTGAATTGATTCGTTCAATTGGAAGTCTAAAAGTCATAAGCAAAATCGGAAATCGGGAAACAGTGTGTTAGACAGAGATTGATCTCAATCCATGTCTCATGTCTGAAAATATCTTGTTGGACGGAGGATCATCTGATCACTTATCTATGGACAGAACTGACTAGGTCGGAGTTCGGCAGCAGTTTCTAGGAAGCTGCAGGTTGCTGATTAATCAGAGGGTAAATTGGTAATTATAGTCATAGACTTATCCAAGTGGGAGACTGTTGGATTAGGTGTCTAAGCCATGACTTATAATTTGTATTTACCTATTAAATAGAAGCAAAGTCCATTTGGGTTGCCCTCATAGCTGGAGGTTTGGTAGAAAGTTCGGTAGAGAGAAAGGTTGGTTTATTATGGGATTAATAAATCAATAGAAATAAAAGATATGGTTTGTTAATATATTAAAGTGATAATATATTAATTAGAAACTATGTTGATTGATTAATAATTAATCAGAAATTAATTGGATTAATTTCTGTGGCATTAATTAGATTAATCAGGAGGTCAGGGATTAAAGTCGTACAAATTCAATAGTTGAATTGCGGCGCGCGGCGCGCCAATGTAAAGGCCGCGACGCGCGTACATATCCGTACGAATTCAAGGTTTGAATTGGGGCGCGCGGCGCGCAAATGTAAAGGCCGCGGCGCGCGTACACATAATCCGGAAAATGGGCTGCGGCTAGGGTTTCTAGCTTTGCCACTTGGTTCCCTATAAATAGGGAACCCTAGACCTCATTATCAGCGGCTCAATTCTACAATTGTCTCTGGAATTTTCGTCCACCCTCTGGCTCCCTGGGTGTGATCTCATTTGAGGCAGGACACTTGTGCTGCTTAGCTTCAAGATTAAAACTAAAGGTTAGTTTTTCTGATTTATTCTTTTAGTTAATTTTTTGTTTGGCCTTTAGGAATTAGTTACATGTTCAAAGTAAGAGAACATAGATCTTTTCTAGGTTGCATGTGAACTTAGGTTATTTAGTTCATGGTTGCGAAAAACCTTTCAATTATCAACTCGATAATAAGTATCACGACTGACACTACTCATAACTCAATCAAACATACTCGTATATATACTCATTTGACAATCAATATACTCAATTATAATAACTCTCATGATTGTAACAATCAAACTCAAAGACTCTTTAACTCACTCATTTTAACATATACTCTACTTTTATACTCAGTATAGATTATAACTCATCTCTTGTTAACCATAGATAACAGAACCACTCTAACTCTAAGCTAACACAATATCAATGTAATACACACATATATGTATAACACACATATATGAACAACATATATATATATATATCAAGGTATAATTCTTACTCAAATATTCAAAAGTACTAACTTGATATCGGTTTAGTATGTGGAATCCCCAATTTACGCGTATCAGGCTCTTGTTCGCTAGACTTGGTTACATCACCATAGTCCAAATCAATTCTCCAACATCCACAATCATTTCAATAACATCTATCTCGAAGATGTACAAATCAAAAGAGGAAAAAGGAGTATAAACGGTATATATCAACTCTATATTTACCGAAACCCCCAATTTCCACGGTTCTACTCATTCAACCGTAGAAACTCGACAATACTCTCACCAATAACTCTAAAGGCATCCACTAACAATCTACTATCAACATATATAACAATATATAACAGAATCACGAAATCAAAGTTAGGGTTTCAAAACCCCCAAAACAAGGAAATCACTCACCTCGATGAATTAGGAATCGAGAACACGTTTACGAGATTAGATTGAAGTCTCCCCACGGTTTCTTACGCATCTCCTGGCTCAATTTGACGGAAAATCGCCTTAGGAAGCTCTGGAATCGCGTTTTGTTATGTTTTTCCCGAAATGAGGGTTAGCTGCGTAATAACCCCATCAGACGCGACCCGCGGCGCGGCCACTTAAAAACCGCGGCGCGCGCTGTCAAAACACGACCCGTGTAGGCTCACACGACCCGTGTGAGGCCTACAGTAAGCCATCTTGAACCTGTACAGACTCACACGACCCGTGTAGTGGTACACGACCCGTGTGGGTCTGAAAAGCTAACTGTTTGGTTTCTTAAGGTTTCTACACGACCCGTGTGACCATACACGACCCGTGTAGCTCTGTTTTGGCATTTTTCAAGTCCAAACTTCTTCCAAATGGGTTTCTAATCACCCAAACTCATACAACAACCTAATTAATCTTAATCACACCAAGATTAACTCAAAATCTCTATAATTTAAAAACACGGTATTACACTAATCACTAACAAACTAAAGCAATGATCAAACTACTCAGGCCAAGCTAAGCTAAGCTCAAATAACCTAGTCACTTTCTGAAATCAGAAGTACATCTCTGAATCAGAAGCAATCAAAGGCATCCAAACTAGCAAAACCAAGCAAAGCATAAACGAGCCACTAACTAAAGTTCTACTGAACAGTTACTAGCCAAGGTTTAATGCCTAAAAACTAACCTAATTAGCTACTGATTTCAGCAAAGAAAAACAGTCCCAACAAGGTCAAAGCAATATCCAAACACAAATCAAACATTCAAAACCAAACACAAGCATAAAAACATCGAAATACCAACATTAAATGTAACCAAATGATTTTCATTCACCAAATCCGAATTCCAAACATCCAAACAGTAACAAAATGTCATAAAACAGAAGCCTAAAGCTTGGTATCAATGGTTGTCACTCCCAAAGACACAAACTAATGCTTACAAAAATCTAACTACATGAAAATAAAATCCAAAACATGAAAATACCACTTAAGAAGTTGCTGAAACGAAATCTTGGAGTCAAAGAGCTTCAAGGTCGATTTTACACCCGGTCTTTGCTAGGGTTTTCGGCTGGAAATGCCTCTATTTATAGTTGCAATTTCCCCGCAGCCGCGCCGCGCAGATGAAGAATCCGCGGCGCGCGTACTAATCTTTTCTCGTTTCTTCGGTATTTGAATGTGTTCCACCGCCTTAAGCCCGCGTCGCGCGTATCATAGATCCGCGGCACGCGTACGAGTTTCCTTGATTTTTCATCCTTTTCCAAACTTCATCCTTTTGCACGCTTTTAGTCCCTGTTTCCATTCTTTTTCTCCAAACAAGTCCTGGCACGAAAAGTGAGAATACCTGGACATATTTGATATAATTTTATCAAGAATAGGGCTCAACAACGCCTAAAATACTTGATATCACTAGGCGTTGTCAGGCCTTAATGGCAGATGGATTGGGTTTAATCTCCCAATATACATTGTGAGAGCCTATGTTGTTCAATAAGGCCTTAATGGCCAAGGGATTGGGTTTAATCGCCCAATATACATTATGAGGGCCTTTGTGGCCGACTGTTCTCGCACAAAAAGGGGGTGTGAGGGTGAGTCCTTATGACTTGAGACCGTGGGGGTTGGGGAAGGGAAGTGATCAATGATTTGAGATTATGAAGGAATGTAGAGCCGTGTTGTTATATGATGAGAGTATGATAAATTTTTTTATCTTCTTTATATATTGATATATGTATGTGATTACTCATTAGGCTTTTGTAGCTTATTGTATGTGTGTGTGATGACCATGCAGGTGAGTGTAACTCCATTAAGGGGACGGATGTAGCCTATGGTTAGGAGGCCTACATCATGTAGACGAGGACCGTAGCAGCCCGACTTGGGGGAGTTTTGTTAAGATTTTGTACTCCCAGGATACTCTTGTGTACCTCTTATATGTAACTTATACACCAATGCTGTGTTTTGTGTAATAAATTATGTTTTAAAAAGTGAAATATTTTGGCGTATTTGTTTATATAAGTCGGGTGTTACAGAGGGGCTCGTGAAGGGATTGGTATTGGCCTCCAAAAATCATCTCATGACACCTATATTGAAATTACTATCAAGCGCAAGATTGAACCTGAACCCCTTGGAATTCAGATTAAAGCTAACTGAATCGAGAAGAAAGATAAGATCGTATAATTCTGTTAAAGCTTCAGAACGGGTAGGAGAGGAATGTGTTATTATTGTCTCATTAATGTTAAGTTGTCACCTCGAGTTAATTTGTGTTTTTTATTTTCTATTTGTCTGGTTTGTTGGTTTGTCAATGTAATATTTGTAATGTAACAGTTTGTTTTCTAGTATAGTGTAACATTTATTTGGTTTGTTGGATTTGCGGATTGTTGATTATTTATTTCTCTAGTTTACTGTACTTGTGAAATTGTACTATAAAATGAACAATAATTAAATAATAAACTTTCCAATAATCAATTATTAGGGTAAAGACATTACATGTATTTTCAAAAGCAAAAAAACATTAAAATGCATAATGTGAAAATCATTAAGGTCATGACTAAAACAATATTAAGTAAGATAGCATTTGCAAACTTCCGATTCCCCAATTTTAAGCTAAATTTTTGTTCCGCTTCTTTAACTCCAATTGCATTTTCTTCAATTCCTTCAGTTATGACATCTGTTGTTCCAACTCTAAATTATTGCTTCTGTTTTTTTCTTATTTTTCAATTCCAACTTCATGTCTTTCCACTGTTATTGCGTATCTTTAATTTTTTTCGTGCATGTTAAGAAGCACATTGTTGTAGCTTTGTAAACTTAGTTCTTTGTCTATCTGTCTGAGATATTTAAGATCTTACATATTTTCCTTTAAAAATACCATGCTAACACAACCAGAATAAACAATAATATGAGTTCATTACATTTCCAACCAAGATATATGTTACACAAACAATGAAATTAGGACACCTCGAAAACCTTTACCAGGGTTCAAGGGAGTCCAAGGCGTATATAATGGAACTTTGATATCATAGTGACACAAATGATGAAGAAGGCATTGAGAAGAAGAAGAAAGTGAATGACTGTAACACCACTCACATGGTTATTTGAAATAATTATTTAAATTATGATTTTCCTATGTGTTTCAGAAAAAATAGTCATTTTAGAAAATATTTTGTAGAAAATAGTCTTAAACGGTCAAGTTCCTAACATTGTAACTGTTTAAAGTGTCAAGGCATACAAGGGTGTACATGATAATCAAGAGACAAAAACTTAAAGTAAACACCTTACATACATCATAAATTCTAGTTATAACATCTTCTAAAAGTCCAAATAATAATTCCATTTTCGATCTTCACTAGATCTTCTAATTTGAACATATTTCAAAACAATATGTTAGGCTTGGAAACCTAGTGAGCATTGTCGAGGTTAAGCTTTGTTGAGTATAAGGAACTTGCGCATTCCAAACATAAATTACAACTAAAGACAAAAAAAATTAAATCGTCAAAAGGTTAATATCAAATATAGGTGAGGAAGAAGAATTTCTAAAGATAAGCATTGCCAAAGTGTCACTAACACTCGTCAACATAATCACACAATATGAAAGGATGCAATGCATATGCTTCTATATTCTAACCTAAAGTCAATCTCAAGTATGATCTTGCAAATTATAGCTAAATGTTGGGTCGATGTGAGGATAGCAAGTAGCACAATACACACTGTGTATACCCTTTAGGTCCATATGAAGATGTGACACTTCGTATACCCATTAAACTAGGTGTTGGGGAGCCATTAACCTAACATCACACAAGGGGTTTCAAATCCCTTATGTATGTGAGGCCTTCTAGAATGTCATTGCCAACATTTTTCTTGTTTTTGGGTACCGAAGTCTCAAGTAGCCACACACTTAACCCATTCTAAGTAGCTACACATGATCATTATTTAACTCACTTCAAAATATAAAACAAATCGCCCCATTTCAAAATGAGAACCACTAAAAGGTTAGGAACCATGAGAACCATTCGTTTACAATTTAATAATGTCGTATTTTTTTAAATTTTAACACTTGTTTGCTATCAAAACAAAATTACCAGACATATAAAAACTAATAGTTATCTATAATTTGCTATTAAACATCGATATTGATGTGTTATAAAAAATCACGTTATAGTATTCACAGTTTAATAACTATAAATTTTTATTAAATTGTGAATATTGTAAAACGTGTTAGAAAATAGAAAAATTTATTAAGCTTGATATATTTTAAGATAATAAACATGTGTAAAAAACAAAACAAAAAACAAAAAAAAATCTGCGAATTTCTTTTTTTGATAAAATTTAGAAATAATAAGAATCCTAAAAATACAAATCGAGATCACTAAGTTTATCTAAAGATTTGAAAACTTAACTATAGTAGATAAGCGAAAGTGGAGGAAGGGATTTTTTTCTGCAACGAAAAAACGAAACAAATCTTACTTGTTTCTATATAAATAACAGAGTAAACTACAATAATGGTCCCAGTGGTTTGGACCAACTTACAATAAGAGTCCAACTTTTGAAAAATCACTTTATGGGTCCTCAGGGCTTGATTTTTCTTTCAAAAAGAGTCCAAATACCATTAAAAAGACTAGTTTATCCTTTTTAATTTCTTTTTCATTTTTCTTTCAATATTTTATTTATTAAATCATTAAAAAAAGAAAAATAAAACAACCCCCCAACACCCAGTCCCACACCCCCGCTTTCTCTCTCTCTCTCTCTCTCTCTCTCTCTCTCGTCGTTTTTCCTACCTTTCATCTCCAATCATTTTTTCCTACCATAGATCCCAAGTACGCCTATTATCCAGATTAAATGGAGTGCTAATAGCGATTGCTCTTCATGAGTCTGGGATTCAAAAAAGAAGCAAACATGTGAAGATCTAGAGAAATGATATCGCCAACAAAAAGCGGGGACAGATACCTGAGTTAATCGAGAAAGGATATGACGATTGAGAAAAGCCCGTCGAGCATTGAAACCAATTGGGTTTTTTTGACCGAAGAGGATATGAAACTGTCATCTGGCCATATTTTTGGGTTTTTTGACCGAAATCCAGCATAGCTGGTGTTTCACCGGGCATTGAAACCAATCAGCAACCTGATCCTTATTTGCAGAAGCATCAACATAAAACCCAGAAATCGTGTATTCAAGAAAAATCAAACCAAGAATATGTTCCATCCGATTTACAATCATAAGGAAATCAACGAAAATAAAATCAAACAAAAAAGAAAATCAACCCAGAATACTGAAATCAAGGGAATTGAATCTGATGCAGTGTCGGCGGTTCATCACGCGAAGGTAGACGCGGTGGTTGCCGTTGGGTCGGCTTTGGAAATCAGATCTGATATGCAACCAGCAGCGGCAGCGGAGGAAACAACATCGGAATCGCGAACAGCAACAATGGAGCCGGCGGACATACATGTGGAAATGCAAGATTTGACTGCTGGTGTCGATCATTTGCCCGTTTCTGTTGAAGATTGCTTGCACGATGGAATGATAGTCGATTCAACAATCGATGGCACTGATGGAAGCAAACCGAAGGAAGTAGAAGTAGCGGTCAATACTATTGTTTCTCTAGGTCCTGGATTTCATCAATTGCAAACATGATGGCTGAAGAAGTCGGAAAAAGAAACAGCCTTACATACGAGATGAAAGGTAGGAAAAACGACGAGAGAGAGAGAGAGAGAGAGAGGGGATGTGGGACGGGGTGGGGGTTGGTTGTTTTATTTTTCTTTTTTTAATTGATTTAATAAATAAAATATTGAAAAAAAAATGAAAAAGAAATTAAAAAGGGTAAAATAGTATTTTTACTGGTCTTTGGACTCTTTTTAAAAAAAATCAAACCTTAAGGACCTATAAAGTGATTTTTCAAAAGTTAGTCCAAAATACATGAACCATTATTATAATTTACTCTAAACTAGTTTTCTCCCGTGCTCCGCACGGGTCCGGGGAAATGTGTTGATATTGAATACAAAAGCACTTTTTCCCTTATCTTGCTAGTATTGGTAAAAAAATATAACAATGTTGTTTCATGCGTCAAAAAATTCAAGTAAGTTGTTGTTATAGGGAAAAAATATAGTAAATTGTCTATATTGGTAAAAAAAAGGTAAAGTCCATTGCTATTCTCAGCAATTCTGTTAATAAATAAACGCAAAAAAAAAAGATAAAAAGAATGTTCACACTGGCTGTCCTGCACAACCAAGTGTAATTCCACCACATAATTTAACTTTGTTTGTCTTTTTCTCTCTGCTTTGACTTGTTTTTTTTTTTTTTTGCGATTAACCCTTCAAAAAAAGATAATATATAAAAAGACATTTTCCAATTATATAATGAAATATCTATAAAAAAACAGAATAGGTTAAAGAATAAGATACCTACAAACAAAAATGAAACACCACATGCCACCCAAGGTAAGTGCAAGATAGATATTGAAGAGGCCTTTTGCTCCTCACCTCCGGCACAAAATCCTACAAATAGATATAAAAGTAAATTACAAAATAGTCCCTGTAGTTTGGTAAAATTAACAGGTTCCATCCAATATAAAATTTTCTAGCATAACTCGTCTTTTTGTTTTCATTTATTTCACCTCAATGTACTTTGGTTTTTTTTACCTGTAACAATAATGTACTTACACTTTTTTACCCAACACTGAAATCAATCTATGTGTTAGTATAATGTTTGTTAACCTTAAATAAAACAACAGAACTTGTAAGTGAGAGAAAAAATAGACTCCTACAAAAAACAAACCCAACTGGGGTTTCTCTTAGTTTGCAAATTTTGAAACAAAAATGCCAAGAAACTGCCATTTTCTTCTCCTCTTTATATCTTGAGATTCAACCCTTCTCTCCACTTTCTTTTTCTCTTGTGAGTTTTCTTATAAACACAATCTTCCATCCCCTTTTCTTTTGATTCAATTTGGAATTAATAGATTAAAACCCCAATTTGTTTGTCGTAAAAAGATTCAATTTTTGGACTCCGTTGTATCGGCATCAGTAGTTCTTCGCATCTTGTAATATCGTATCATTACTTTTTGAACAGGTAGTAAGAAGAAATAGAATTAAATAAATAGATAAAAAACCAAACTGTAGCAATGGTATCCAAAAAACAGAGCAATTTCTTATGTTATCATGAATATCCTCAGTTACCTTTTGTTCTTGTTCTACTCTCATTAAAAACTTCAAAATAACAACAATTAAATGCAATCTACTTTCATAAATTTTTATATTAATGACTACAATGAATATGAAGTTAATTAAAAACCTAAAGCATTGCATTCTCGTGTTCTTCTCTACAAGCAAGGGCCTGGTGTAGCTCTGCTACTTCTCGCGTTAATTCTTCAACGTAAATCATTTTTTAAAACTTTTTTTTGTACAGTATGAAAAATAAATAAATAAAAGTGTTTTCACCATACCTTTGCACTTAATTCTCGCCGGTTACCTAGGTTTACTATCTCCATCAAAGCAGTTTCCAACTCATCAGCTCTAGAAATTAATAAAATAAAAAAATTATATTTACGGTCATACAGTATTTGTTTTTTACTTAATGCATGAAGAACAACTTAATGGATCTAAATAAAGGGCAACTTTCACTGTCATAATAAAAAATAAATTTGAAAGTACAATGGTATAATTGGATAAAATGCCATGTCACTGATATTCTTACCTTCAGGAAATTTTGAGGCGCGGGTCCATCGTTTTCAGCCATTTACAATTCCCAGAAAAATCTCTCTAGTCCTTTGTTGATACATTGCATTTCCTCTTCCAAATATTTCAGTTGTATCTGGACAAAAATAATCACTATATTCAAAGTTATAAAAAAACCAACATCAACCGTGTTTAAAAGTTGTAAAAACTATATTACCTTTGCTGCAGACTCCAAACTGGTAAGATCCTTGGAAAAATCAAGAACTTCAAGAAGTTTATCATGAAGCACCTACACACATCCACCATAGCTACCACGAACAAAGGTAAAAGCAAGAAAACTTTATTTTATTTAAAAAAAGGAAAAGAAATAAATACCTTACAAAGATAATGCATGAGAGTAATTCTATTGTTCCTTGCACGTGTCTCTGTAAGTTTCAACGGGCTATCCAACGGGCTATCCAACCTGAACCCAATGGCACAACCTAAAACAAAATTAAACTAATTTTTTGTAAGTCAAAATGAAAACAACCATAATATAAATAAAAACAAAAGAACCCCTGGTCTGATAGTAACACCATCAACATCTACAAGATATAAATTTCAATAAAAATTTTTAGCTCCAAATTTTTAAACCATGTACATTAGTAGATAACTACCATAACTTACCTGTTCTACTGCAGAATTTATAATGTTCAGGCTCTTCCTAAGATCAGAAACCGAAATACCAACAAAATTCCAGTTTTTTAGATCAAATAAAAAAAATTTAAAAAGCAAAAGAAAAAACATAATGTATTTTCTCACCTGTATGTTGAATTGTAACTTAAAAGAGGAAACTCTAACCTAAGATTCTGTACGTGGAACTTTCAATAACTCCAAGAAGAACTGTCACAAATAAATAAAAATCCATCCATTAGATTAATTTAAATTGTGGACATATTTTGAATTTAACTAAATGTGTATATTAAAAACCAGTTCACATTTGCCCAATTTATCCGCCTCTCCTTTGTAACCATAACCATAAAAACCATTAGTTATCGTTTAATAAGGGTTATTTCTGTCATTTAACCTTTTAAAAAGGTCAACAAAATTTTACCTTAAGTAGCTCCATTTCCTCTTTTGCGGGACAAAAGAGAGAATTCTATGAAAGCCAAATTGTTCCCTTGTGTGACTCCTTCTGCATACAGTATGTCATGCTCTGAAGGTTCATATTCGTTGCTAGATACCTCAACGGCCTGAAACCCACCCAAAAATATTAGACTAAATAGGGACACGAAGCATTTAATATATGGGAGAAATGATGAAATAAATACCCGGCTTAAGAAGTAGTTTGCCACATCTGAAAGGAAGTGTAGTTCGTTTCTCCTCTTGTATGTTTCCTGAATGGCTGGATCCTTCCATACCTCCTCAACCAGTGGAGCATACTCGCGTGTTGCTGCAGGGAAGAATGTGTCCAGATCTCCAGTGGCAATGATGTCGAGGAGCCGGTCCGAAAAATGCTTCAGTCTTGGGTTAAGTGAGTAGATATAGTGATTTGCTTCTTGACTATCAGCCTCGTTACCTGAAATTGACCCGGTCAATTGAATACGTTTTTTTTATGTATTTGATGGTAAAAAGTCAAAAGTACCAGTTTCAGTGGAGTTCTTTTCCATCATCATTGTTTCTTCCTCAAAGCGCTCACGTCCATCAAGCAGAATGCTGAGGTATCTATACATGTTGCTATGGATCATCAGCTTAATATTCTGCAGCTCTTCATCAGTAAATATGTTTCCGTATAAGAATTTTGCCTGCATCAACCATCAGAAAAAGAGAAATGATCTTTAAATACGCTAAAATAATACAAATAGTAGTACCATGGCTTATCAACTACTGATATGAACTCGAGCAAGACCCGATGGTTGTAGGAGAAATTTCAAACCATTTACATGAATATAAGTCAACTTGGGTTAAATGTTTGTTTATGTAACAGCATGTCACCTTTTTCGCAATTTATGCAAAAAAGTGACTTTTAGACGAAATATGCAACAATGTAACAGGAACCAGTTACCTAATTATGCGGCACAGTTTAATGCTTATTTATGCAACAATGTCTCACTTTTTCACCAATTTATATCTCTTTTTACCAATTTATGCAACAACATTTCACTCTTTTCACTGACATGAGTTATGCAACCATGTTTCAACCGGTTAAATGTTGCATACTTTGGTCATAGAATGATACGTGTTGCATATTTCGTCTAAAAATTGTGTTTCATACGTTTAGAAAATACCAAAATGAATCAGGAGAACTTAAAAGTCGTGTATTGTATGATGATTAGCAGTGGCCAAAAGAGTCAGACAGTTCACATAAAGAGGAAAAGGGTTAAATGAAATAGCAACTTACTTTCATATTTCTATGTATTATAACATTATAATTTCATTTCTTTCTTTTCCAACATTGTAATTTACAGTAATTTTTCATACTAAACGAAAGATATTATATAAAAATTAAATTCATGACAAGTGACATAACACATACTTTTGGTGTATTTTGTTTAGATATTATCAACCCTAGACGTCTGTAGTAAGGAAGTTCTTAGAAAGTCATCTGCAAAACCCATCAAACTACACATTTCATTTAGTTCCTAGAAGTTATTCAACATAACATAAAGTAGTAAAGACTTATATTTAATAAAAGGTTTTAATAGTGCTTGCACAACATAGTTCTCCCAAGTATTCTTCATGTAATAGCCTTAAGTTAAAAATCATGTTTCTCAACCATGCATCGGGTATCGCTTTGGTGCTATAATACTATAAATTCTCTATTTTATAGACTTACTGAAATAAGGCTGCTATAATACACACATTAATAAAAGCGAGTTGATATTTCTTGCATCTATCCCTTTTACAAAAAATATAGGAACATCCCTTCGTTTCCATTTGTTGGTTTTTTAATCTCGTTTCTTAGGATCATACCTTAGTGTTTCTCAAACTCCTGGCCTATATAAATAAAGATTAAAGCTTTATAACTCAAAATGAAATTATTGTTTAACCAGAATGTGACGACTTTCAAGATATACAAGAAGATACCCTGGCAATGAAGCTCTTTGTCCCAACAATAACACTTCCAAGTGGTGCACCAACCTCTTTGTAGGTCCTCTTAAAGTAGACCCAACATTCTGGAACCTGTTGAAGACACAGATGAACCCACAAACCCTAAAAATAGAAATTCAATTAATTTGAAATCATTGAAATGAAATTCTAATGTTTATTTCTTTCCTTTTGTATATGTAATGTTGTCTTACCGGCTCTCCAATATCAAGCCTGTTAAGATCTTTGTCCTAAAGCACGGGAAAACAAAGCTGGGTCTTGAGTCATGAACGGTGACAAAGTATTTAGGAAAATTAAATTGTAAAAACTACTATCTTTTCATCAAGTTCAAGATTGTATATGGGTACTTAAAGAGGATAAAAATCATTAAACCCAACAACAAAACCGCTCTAATATTGATTCAAAACTGTAGAAAACTTGATTCGCTAAAAGTCTTGATATGATCGAATAACAAAAATAGTTAATCCATATTCCCAACTATAATCCCACTAATACTTAATCAAAAACAAATTGAATTTCGAATTTTAAGCAATCAAAATATTCACCTGAACGTGTAGCGGAAAAGTGGCCACCAGGGGGAGTAATTTTTCTATATTACCTGCAAGGACATCGACTAAATTGGAAGTAGTGGCTTCACCTAGCGGTTTCATCCAAAGCAGCGTCAATATATGGGAGGGTTTGAGTTTTGAATTTAACCTGTGGTCGCTGCAGGAAAAAAGGGGCCGCCACCGGTAATCCGCTTCGAACATCGTTGTTCTGTTCGCTGTTTGGTAGATACGTGCTGGTATGTGCATCTGAACTTCTCCTATTTCTCTTAAACGGCGGGCAAAGACTTGAGAGAGAAAGGTTTGTTTCCACCGTGCTCCCTGTTCACGACACCTCCCCCTCCTTCCTCATCGATTTCTGTTTCATCATTCAATATCCCCATGGTTGAAGAGCTTCAAAGTAACCACAAGACAAAGAGGGTACCGGGTTTCTATTTCCGTCTCTCTCAACCCATCAATCTTCCAGGTTCGTCTCCAGTTTTAGGTTTGTCTTTCATCCCGGTGA